>BJCM01266905.1:0-21528 GCA_018326385.1 Flaveria bidentis | reverse complement strand
AATGCTAGATTATGTTGATTGTGCAAGAAATCTAGGGTTTGATCATCTAGTTCATACATTGCCATAAGAGGAAACTTTTTGTTCTTGGAATTCATGATTTGATGATGCTAAGATGTTAGATTTAATGCTTAGATGTTAGTTTAGTTGAATTGTGCAAGAAAATACATGAAATTATGATGTTGATCATGACTTACTAAAAGTAGAAACTTTTGTGTATGATGTTTGGGAATTTGGATGTTTTGGAGGGGATTAGCATGTTAGAATGAATGCTATGAACTTGATTAGGTATATAATTGTTGAAATTATGGTTGAATAGGATGCTAGATCACTATTGGGTATTACTTTCCCAAAAGGGAAACTTTATTTTTGTAGAACTTTGGATGTGATGATTTGGGCATGCTTATGATGTTAGAATCATGTTAGAACGATTTTTGATGATGTTTAATGTGATGGAATGTGGATATTAAGTTATATGGATGATTGGTTTATCATGTAAGAAATTTAGGTTTGATGATCATACATGGTAATGAATTGTAGTTAGTGTTTGGAGAATCATGATTGGGTTTGGAGTTTGTTGTCAATATGTATGCTAGTGATGTGATTATGTTGTCATACACGCATGCGAATTCCAGGCCCCTACTTAGCAGGATTGATAGGGTTTAGGATGTGAGGTCGTGGGTGGCTTCACATGGCATGTAGTGCATGATTAGACTTCACGTATGAATTGTTTGATATGATTTATTTATATTGATTGAGCATGATGATTATTTGAGATTTGCATGAGTGTATGATGATCTAATATGGTATGATGACCTAGGTAGAACTTGGGTTGATGATATGATGCACGTGGATAACCTACATGATATTCATGTATGATAAGTTGATTTGCATGATTAAACAATATTCCATCTAATATGTCACCAACGGGTCAACTAGGTTAACATAGGGTTGCTAAGTTTTCTATGTACACGTACTTATGTACTTGTGTGATCTAGGTAACCTTTGAAGGGTTATCTTTGCACCTATCATGAGTCTCTTTAGTCATTATCATTATACACCAGGTGATTTCATGTCCCTCTATTTTTATAAACCTTCTTCTGGGGGAGGTAGCATACTTGTACTCAAATGTTGTTTTATTATTATTAGTTATGTAAGTTTTAACATAGTGCTAATACCTTGAAAAGTCCTCACACTTTCGGATCATTAATAATGGTAACTAGCAAGAAATTTTGGGTAATACTATTATGTGTGACGAGCCCCACCTATGCGACTCGAGGTCAAACGGGTGCAATATTTTCCTAAACACAATCATCGTCACGACCTGGTAAGCCGTGATGGGAGGCAACAAACGAAACACAATCAGCTTCGATCGCAAAATTACTATGGTTATTACTTGTGAATATAGACTAGCTATCTATTTCAATACACTTCTTATGTTATACAATTGATAATATTTATGTTAATCGCAAACTCTTGAACTCACCAACCATTGTTTTGACATTTTTAGTATGCTATTCTTAGGTCGTTAACTCAGTTTGCCATTAGGAGCACAACACGTGTCCCGCATGCATCTTAAGACTTTAGTTCATAGACATATTTGTTTGTCTTTTATTTATGGGTTTTAAACATTGGGATGGCATGTGTTTTGCCATCTAATGCATTTTATTACTTTGGGTTTGTCTTATTTACAAAATGCTTTCGCATGGATTTAAACGTTTGAACTTTGGTTGGTTTTGCTTTGAATGTGGCATATAGTGTCGTTCTGAGTAACTAATGACTGTGATCCTGGTTTGTTCACACACCTCACGGTAAAACTCCGCACGTGGATTCTGAGGGTGTGACATGTCAAGCTTGTACACCCTGTGAGGGAAATTAGGATCTTCAAGGCCAGGTGATTGACTCACATAGACTTCCTCAGTAATCTTTCCATACAAGAAAGCACACTTCACATCCATTTGATAAACAGTAAATTTCATGGATCCTGAATATGCAAGAAAGATTCTTATTGCTTCTAATCTAGCAACAGGTGCAAATACTTCATCATAATCAATTCCTTCTTCTTGTGTGCAACCCTGTGCCACTAGTCTTGCTTTATTTCTGATGACAATCCCTCTATCATCAGTTTTGTTTTTGTACAGCCATCTGGTGCTGATAGGGTATTGTCCTTCGGGAAAATCTACGAGTTGCCATACTTCTTGCTTCTTGAATTGCAATAATTCTTCATGCATTGCTTCAATTCAGCTGTTGTCTTGAAGAGCCTCTTTGATATTTTTGGGTATTATTTGACAAAGAAAGCTTGAGAATGGACAGATGTTTGTAATACTTGACTTGCTTCTTGTCACCCTTTCATTAAGTTTACCAATAATGCTTTCTACCGGATGATTCTTGTGTATTTTGGTGGTTGAGACATACAGATCATTATGGTGAGAGGCACCTTCATCTTGTACTGTTGGGGAGTTATGAAGATAATCAGACTTTGTTTTAGTGACTGCTTCAGCATCAGCAGCACTTTGATTGCTTCCATTATTTGATGTTCTTTCTGTTTCAACTGGAGGAGTAGCTTGCTTTTGATTTCTGATCTCGGTTGATAGATCTTCTGAATATGATGGTAACAAGCTAGGACCAGCTTTAGTTGAAACACTTTGATTTTGAGATGGTTGTCTAACAGGATCGGCTTGGAGTGGAACATCTTCATTAATTTGCTCAGTATGGGTAGGAGGAATCAATGGAAAGTCATCTCTTCTTTCTACACCAAAAGAAGGTTCAACTGTATGTAGGTTTCTTGCATCAGACAAGTGAAATTGATCAAAATATTTTGTAAATGAGTCAATATCAAACAACCAGTCAGGACCATTTGTAGATTTGGGAAAAGAGTGTTTCTTGAATTGAATCTTTCCTGCCAACTCTTTTCCCGCCGCCAAGCACGGCCAATAGATTCCTATCAGGTTACTAGTTTCGACCTAAACCCATTTGACCCGTTACCTAACCCACCCATTTTATCACCACAATTTATATAGCATGAATATCGTATTCGGTCCATGGCACAAGGCAACGTGAGCAATGAGCCATGTCAAATGACCTTGATGGGTAGGGTAGTCTATAGGTGCCAAGAACACCAAGCATGGCAGGAAGACCTCTTTCTAGGGAAAATTGCACTTGAGCTTCATGTATGTCTCTTGGAGCTAAAGACATTGTTATGATATTATAATACATTAAAGAATCTCCAAAGCTTGCAACCTACCTAGCTTCATGTATGTTATTCTTCCTCGGAGTCTTTAGGACAACCCATTCTTCTGAGATCTGAAATCCAGGTTTCAGAATGTAGCAATAAGTGTCAATAAAGTGAGTTGAATATTTCTTGTCATAGATCTAAGACACGCTTAGAAGATTGAAGTTTAGTTGTTCATAGTAGTTCACTCTATCAAAGCTTAGTATCCCATTTGTCATAGATCCTTCCCCAGTAATTCTTCCACCTTGTGAATCTCCTCCGAATGCCATAGTAGTTCCTTGTATTTGCTTGAAATCATGAAGGAGGGAATGATCTCCAGTCATTTGTCGGGAACATCCATTGTCCATGTACCATAGGCTATTGGACCTATATGGGTGACCCTGCAAGCACAAATGAACTAATTAGAATATGGAACCCAATCCATAATGGTCTTGGGTTTCCCGTTCCTATCCATGATGGTGACCTCTTGATACTTTCCTCTAAATTGTGATCTAGTTAGAGGTGGCCAGGAGATTGCTTATGATGATTTGATTGTGTCATCTCATCAACATCAACTGAATAGTCAGAGGAGCAATGAAACCTTTGGTCTCTATTCTTTTGAAGAAATTTAACCCGTTTTTTATTATCAAACATCATTTTAGGTTTGGGAAGATCAAACTTTTGCTTAATTATGTGATGTTTGTTTATTTGAATCTTCCATGATTCTTTTATGTTACTCCTGTCATTGTTTGATCTAGACATCCTAGATTTGTTGTTATGAAAATGACTTCTGGCATTGGGTTTCACAGATGATGTTATTGAGATGGGTTTGTTTTGAGCAATTCTCAATCCATTCTAATTGAAGTAACACTCAGATGTATTGTGATTGTTTATCTCATAGACTAAACAGTATTTATTGAAATAGCAATTTTTAGTGGAATGGTTGTTCATGTCACAAATATAGCAATATTGATTGAAAAAGCACTCTTCTGTTTTGTGATTAAACATGTCACATATGTCACAATACATATGTTTATTTCTTGAATCTGATTTTGCTTTAGCAGACTTAGTTGATTTTCCCATTTTCAACTGAGTCACATTCTTTTGCTTAGGGGAGGAATGAAAATCAGCCTTTTTAGTAGTTTGCTTCATAGCACTACTTTTGTTAACTGTTTTAGGTTGTTTTTGTTTCCTCAACCCTTTCTTTACTTCTTACTCAAACTGATCAACGTGCTCCTTGTTACATATGTCAAAACCGACTCCTTGTCATAATTTTGAAGATTGGGGGTCTGACTAAATTTTAGTTGTTGAAATCAGTGAGCTCTTGTGTTTCTTTTGCAGTGAAACCTTATCTGATTTGCTTAATTATTTTGGAGATTTAATCTCATTATCAAAACTGCTTTCAGCAAGAGGTTTCACTGAACTTCACAAAATTCTTCTTACCTTTTGAAATAGCAGGTATAAATTTCATAAAGGAGACAATGGCCTTGATTGGGCTTGTTGGTTTGATGACACTCATTGTCTTGTCTGAACACTCCTTGATTTTAATTGGGTGACCTAATTTGATTTTATCCTTATTTGTTTCAATGTAAACATTTGATTTGTTTTGAGGATTTGTGACTGGTTTTACTATTGTTTTTGGTTCAATAGTGTTAGGTTCAATTTGTTCTTTGAGTGTAACAGATTCAGGCATGACAGTGTAGTTGTCATTGTATGGTGGAGGACAAGAGTTATACCCAATCCTAAACATATCCTTGGGATCCTTTTAAGAATCAAGCATCTTTTGCAGCTTGACTGAATATAGTTGAAACTTTTCTAGTTTCATTTCAGTAAGTGTTCGTTCAGCTTTAGATTGAGCTAACTTTTGAATCAGTTGCTCATTCTCAGCTACATGGGTGTAATTTTCACCATGCAATTTTTCAATGTCAGTGATGAGAGATTTAATTTTGATTTCAAAGCCTTTTATTTCTCTCTTAAGCATCTCTGACTTTACCTTTTCTTCTTTTATTTTGTCGGCAAATATATGATTATCCTCTCAATAACCTTGCAGTTGAGTAAGGCATTTATCACTACAAAGGTTAGATTTTACCTCAGAAGGCATGGGAGATGGACCATAATTGATGTGAGCCATGAGTGGGCATTTATCACTACAAAGGTTAGATTTTACCTCAGAAGGCATGGGAGATGGACCATAATTGATGTGAGCCATGAGTGGGCATTTATCACTACAAAGGTTAGATTTTACCTCAGAAGGCATGGGAGATGGACCATAATTGATGTGAGCCATGAGTGGGCATTTATCACTACAAAGGTTAGATTTTACCTCAGAAGGCATGGGAGATGGACCATAATTGATGTGAGCCATGAGTGGGCATTTATCACTACAAAGGTTAGATTTTACCTCAGAAGGCATGGGAGATGGACCATAATTGATGTGAGCCATGAGTGCATGATTTTAGAATTGAGGCTTTACTTCCTCTGCATATAGGCTCCAGTCACATACTCCATCTTGCTTAATAACAAGAGCATTTGCAGATGACTGACTGCTTCCATGAGCTTGATTGGTTAGTTGAGGCTGAGTCTGATATGTTTGTTGGTGTTGTTGATGATGATATTGATGTTGGTGATTGTTAGAGTGAAAACTTGAGTTTGGTTGTGAAGATGACTGGCTCTAAGAGTTCCTTTGCAAGTTGTTGTTTCTTCTGGGAGCATTGCATTCTCTAGAGAAGTGACCAGTCATGCCACAGTTGAAGCACTTCATCTTGGATTTGTCATACCCAAGTTTGGTGTTTTCATTAAAGCTAAGGTTTCTTCCTTTTTTGAAAAACTTCTTGGCTCTCATCGCATTCATAGCCATTTGCCACTTCAAATCCATTTCTTCTACATCATCTGGATCCATTTCTTCCAAGTCTTCTTGGATCAGATGTGCAGAGGTGAGTCTGTCTCCCAGATAAGCTTCAAAGCTAGCAACAAAGGCATTGTAAGTTGCCTTTTGTTCTTCTGATCTTGTATCATTAGGAGTAGTCGGAGTTTCAGAGAATCCTGATGATTGAGATGATGTTGATGGATTGTTGGTTGGTGGAGCTGCATTGAATCCTGTAGTCTTCAATTGATCTCTTGAAGAAAGAAAATCATCCTCCATAGTAATGAATGTATCTTTCACAGAATGAGAGTCTGAAGGAAACTTATATGCTTCAGTAACTCTGGGTCCACCTAGGTTTTTGCTTCTTTCATCAAGCTCTAGTGCTTTTATTTTGGCAATCATTATATCCAGGGTGGTACTCTCAAGATCAGGGGTGTTTTTCAGTATTTTCACATTTTTTTCCAGTTTTCTAGAAGACTATGAAGCATCTTCTTGTTTAACTCTTTGACTTTATAAGTTACTCCCATGATCTCTAAGTCATTTACCAGTTGCACAAATCTATGCAGCTATTTAGAGATGGACTCCCCTTTGAGTGATGAAAGTTTCATACTGATTAACAAGCTTATCCTTTTTAATTTCAGCAACTTCACTGCTTCCTTCACACATAATTAGCAGTGCATCCCATACTGTTTTAGCGGTTCCATACTTTTCGGTCTTTTCAGCACATCCATTTTTAGTGCTTGAGTGAGTATGGAGTAAGCTTTTAGATCAATCTTAATCTTCTTGTAGTCATATCATCAAGAGTCAGATCTTCAATAGGTATTCTTGATGTTTTGTAGATGGCTGCTTGATCCGTAGACAGTGTAACGTGAATGTGTGGCCCTTTGCTTATTGAGATCCAATAGTCTGGATCTACATCTGTGTTGTAATTCATGAATCTGATTTTCCATTGTTTAAACTTATATTTGTGTTTAAGCATGGAGGTTTTGGAGTATGACCAAGTTCTGAAAAGTTATGTGTATCCATTTTAACAAGGTGTTTTTAACTTGTTTAAATGTTGATTTGATAAGTTTTAAGTTCAATTAGTCCAAGTGGTCCATATCGTCCAAAAGAGGCTCGATGAATCAGATTGTTGTTGTTTTTGAGTTTTTGTTGGAAATTTTTGTTATATTAATTGTTCACAGCTTTGAATATGAAGACGACTGCTTTGTTCTTGAAGGTGAGAACATATGAATAGTAACTATTGAGGAGTTTATATTCAGTTTACTAAGTAGAGGTGATAGAACACTCTATTAGCAACTCAATCACCAGATCAATCGAGTTCTATTCAGATCTTGGGTAGATCTGAAAAAGAACCGAGAGCCAAAGCTCTGATACCAATTGACTGGGTAGTGAGATTGATATTCTCACTAGGATCGAATATGATGATCGAGTTAATGGTTGTATGGCGAAATCAAACAATCAAGAAACATTCAATGCAAGAAATACTCATAAATGCTTGTTTGTATTGATGAAGGTGATTGATTACAATAAATGCTAGGGTTTGAGCATTAAACAGTAATAATACACCTTGAGAATGTAAGACACAAAATATTCTAATTGTCTATCAACAGTCATCTCATGTATGAAGTTTTATATTCTATTTATAGGCTGACAAGATGCCTTTTTACAAAATGATTAAACTATCCCTAACCTATACATCAGAACTAGTCTAAGTCTTCATCAACATTTCTTTTATTCATCCGCATTGACAAATGCGGATGAGTTGAACTTGATCATCATTTCTTCATTTGTCTTCCGCATTAGTAGTTGTTCGTCCGCATTGACTGATGCGGATGAACAATACTTCTGCGTATTTGTTGTCCAGCCATCCGTATTTGCAAATGCGGATGTGCAAAACTTTTTCGCATGTCATTTAAGCTATTTGCATTTGTTAATGCGGAAGAACAAACACTTGTCAGCATTTGTTCTATGTCTTCCGCATATACAAATGCGGTTAGCCAACACTTGGTTTTTTCAATAGACTCTTCATTCATATTGGTTTTGGACCTGTGGGATTTCCAGTAGAACAACCATCAACTCACCAATTGAATTGGCATGTATGATCCTTTCAGGGTTCAACATTCTATATGGTACATAAAAGTTTTTGTGCATATTTGAAAGCATTATAAAATAAAAATTTACAAAGTCAAACAATTTTACTAACTCAAGTAACCCTAAAGCTCAAATGGAAACTAAAACATAAAATATTTCCCCAAATATAAAACAATCGGAATTTAAGAATCTAAGAAGTAAAGTTTCTTTCCAATTACCTTCGAATAATGAAATTTTTTTGTTCAAGTGTTCCCTATGTGGTCTAATCAAAACTTCTTTGGGCCTAATCATTATTTGTTCAGGGGACTATTTATGG
The DNA here is from genome assembly GCA_018326385.1 of Flaveria bidentis. Lineage (NCBI taxonomy): Eukaryota > Viridiplantae > Streptophyta > Magnoliopsida > Asterales > Asteraceae > Flaveria > Flaveria bidentis. The sequence continues at coordinate 13,047 of BJCM01266905.1, read as the reverse complement.
AATTTAAAAGGGGGCCTACATAAATAGACTATTTTTTCTTTAATATTACCAGGCTATAGTGCAATGGGTATCGTGCCTCTCTTGAGATGCAAGTGGATCCACCATTATTCTATATAACATCTTGGTTTTAATAAGCACGTCTGATGTGCAAGTTAATTTAGAAAATGCCTTAGGGCCTTGAGGCGCGCCTCTTGTACTTGTGAAAACTGACGGAGCTTAAACATCTCCGTAGAAAGGGTGGAGGCGAACTTGATATTTATATAAAAAATTAAACTATTGGTTTAAAATTTAACACTATTGACGGTTAATATATATCTGAAATATTTGTTATATTAAAGACAAACTCAAATTGGTATTGTAAACAAAAAATACCATAGAAATTTCTGATATATTAAATAAAAATTATTAAAGAAAATGATAATTAGTTTAGAAGATAAAGGATGGGTACAATAAGTAAAAATAATATAAAAAAGATATTCAATACATTCAAGTTTAACTCACTATCATTTATCTTAGTTTTTTAAAAAATTTTATTTTGTTTTCAAGGTTGGGCATAATATATTTAATTGAGATACATCATTTAGGTTTCTAGATTAGTTTAAATCAATATTATTTCGTCGGAGGTAAAAAGAAAGGATGTTACATGACCGTTTCATATATTCCATTATAAACAATTCATATGATACTTAACACATTCGGTAAAATAGAAAAACTTCTATATGGTACATAAATCTTTTGTGCATATTTGAAAGCATTATAAAATAGAAAATTACAAAGTCAAACAATTTTATTTACTCAAGTAAACCTAAAGGTCAAATGAAACTAAAACACAAAATATTTCCCCAAATATAAAACACTCAAAATTTAAGAACCTAAGAAGTAAATATATATCCAATTACCTTCGAGCAATGAAATTGTTTTGTTCAACTATTCTATATGGGTCTAGTTAAAACATCTTTGGGCCTAATCATTATTTGTTCAGGGGACTGTTTATGGGGCTTACATAAATAGACTAATTTTTTTCTTTATTATTACCAGCCTGTAGTTCAATGGGGGTCGTCCCCCTTTAAGATGTAAGTGGATCCACCTTTGTTCTATATAATATTATGGTTTTAATAAGCATGTATGATGCGCAAGTTAATTTAGTAAATGCCTTAGGGCCTTGAGGCGCGCCTTTTGTACTTGTGAACAGTGACGGAGTTTTAAAAACCTTGTACGGAGGGTGGGTGTGAACTTGATATTTATTTAAAAAATTAAACTATCGGATTAAAATTTTACACTACTGACGATTAATATATATCTGAAATATTAGTTATTTAAGACAAACTCAAATATATAGAAATTTCTTATTTATAATATTACGGGAATGATATATTAAATAAAATTATAAAAGAAACTGCTAATTAGTTTATAAGTTGAAAGATGGGTATGATAAGTAAAAATAATATAAAAAAGATATCCAATACATTCAAGTTTAACTCACTATGATTTATCTCTCGGCTTTTTAAATTTTTTATTTAGTTTTCGAGGCTGGCCATAATATAATTAATTGAAATACATCATTTAGGTTTCAAGATTGGTTTAAAATCAATAATATTACGTGGGAGGTAGAAAGAAAGAATGTTATATGACCGTTTTATATATATTCCATTATAAACAATTTATATGATACTAAATACATTTGGTAAAATAGAAAAACTTCTATATGATACATAACTTTTTTGTGCATATTTGAAATCATTATAAACCAAAAATTACAAAGTCAAACAATTTTATTAACTCATGTAACCCTAAAGCTCAAATGGAAACTAAAATATAAAATATTTCCCGAAATATAAAACAATTAGAATTTAAGAATATAAGACGTAAAGTTTCTTTCCAATTACCTTTGAATAATGAAATTGTTTTGTCCAACTGTTCCCTATGTGGTCTAATCAAAACTTCTTTGGACCTAATCATTATTTGTTGAGGGGATTGTTTATGAAATTTTAAAAGAGGCTTACATAAATAGACTAGTTTTATCTTTATTATTACCAGTTTATAGTTCAATGGGGTTGTGCCACTCTTGAGATGCAAGTGGATCCAACTTTGTTTTATATAATATCTTGGTTTTAATAAGAACGTCCGATGTGCAAGTTAGTTTAGAAAATGCCTTAGGGCCTTAAGGCGCGCCTCTTGTACTTGTGAACATTGACAGAGCTTTAACATCCCCGTAGGAAGGGTGGGGGCGAACTTGATTTTTATATAATAATTTAAATTATCGGATTAAAATTTTACACTACTGACGGTTAATATATATCTGAAATATTAATTATTAAAGACACTCAAATATGTATTGTAAACTAAAAATACCATAGAAATTTCTTATTTATCATATTACGGGAATGATAAAATAAAATTATAAAAGAAAATGATAATTAGTTTAGAAGTTGAAGGATGGGTACAATAAGTAAAAATAATATTAAAAAAATATTCAATACATTCAAGTTTAGCTCACTATCATTTATCTCTCGGCTTTTAATTTTTAATTTTGTTTTCAAGGCTCACCGTAATATATTTAATTGAGATACATCATTTAGGTTTCAAGATTGGTTTAAAATCAATAATATTTTGTGTGAGGTAGAAAGAAAGAATGTTATATGATTGTTTTATATATTCCCTTATAAACAATTCATATGATATTTAATACATTTGGTAAAATAGAAAAACTTTGATATGATACATAAATCTTTTGTGGATATTTGAAAGAATTATAAAATAGACAATTATAAAATCAAACAATTGTGTTAACTCAAATAACCCTAAAGCTCAAATGCAAACTAAAACATAAAATATTTATTCAAATATAAAACACTGTAGAAATTGTTTTGTTCAATTATTCTCTGTGAGTCTAATCAAAACATCTTTGGGTCTAATCATCAGGAGTCTGTATATGAACTTTTAAAAGGGGCCTACGTCAATAGACTAATTTTTTTCTTTATTATTAACAGGTTGTAGTTCAATCGGGGTCGTGCCTCCCTTGAGATGCAAGTGAATCCACTTTTGTTCTATATAACATTTTGGTTTTAATAAGCATGATGTACAAGTCATTGGTGTTTCAAGGGTCAACTGTGCTATCAAGTTTAGCCACCACCAATGCCCGCCTAAACATCACCGCACTGCCGATAACCCTATATTATAGATACCAAACAACCACCTCAGAGATTACATGGGTAAACATCTCGACTTGCTGTTGGAGTAGGGATAGTAATTGAACCCCACACCTTATCACCGGGTAAACCTGTGATCCGCAATACCTCTTGTGGATTTATGGAAATACTCATTTTTTTTTATAAATACCAAACAAATTGTAAATCAAACCAAAAATATAGTTTTTACCAGGATAGAAAAGACCTTCTAATTGAAACCACAACCAGATTATTAAATTATAAAATCCCTAAGTTTCAAACTACAAAGTTCAACATTATGTCAAGGTACGTGGATGAAGTCCATAAAAGTTCAACATGACGGAAATACGAATACAATACGATATTGGCGGCTCATCAAATGAAATGGGTTGAAACCGAAATGTTTCTTATGGCACATTCATAACTTGAATCGATTGCAACATATCAGACACAGCAATAACAAGATCACCAGATTTGATCATACCTCGGGCCTTGAGTAGAGAGAAAGTCTTGTTTAGATTGGTTTCCACATCATCTGAGAAGTCAAGGCGGAATGGTATTAGGCCCCATTGAAGATTTAAACGCCTTCTAACCAAAGTATCTGATGTGAAAGCAAAAATGGGGCAATCCGGGCGGCTACGCGACAAGAGAGATGCCATGTGTCCGTTTTTCGTGTAGACAAAAAGTGCATCCACCTCCAAATTATTAGCTACAAAATAATCAAACTATATGAATCAATGGACCAATAATAGTATGCTCCCACTGCAACAGAAACTGCAGCATTTCAAGGGAAGTTTTCAAAAAGAAGTAACAAGTTAGAGTTGGCAATTTCGAGCCGTTTGCAAAAGGGGCAAATTTGGGTTGTATTTATCTCTAAAAATTTTTTCAAGACAGGTAAATACAATTACTTTGATAAAAGTACAACGTGCAGATGTCACCCAAAGTCCATCCTAATATTACAGCCTTTAATTAATAATTTGATATAAGTTTGATTCTTATTTCTAGTAGTCTATCTTTAGTAATCACATTTAATACATTATTTATTTATAGAATGCAATTAATTTAAAATCAGACATAGAGTGTGTCAATGTTACCCGTTTTGATTCATGTAAAAGTCACCCATATGACTTGATACTCAACCAATCTGATCAACCCATTTTTAGCAGCTATGTGAATTTCGACAATTCATAATAAAACAGAAGCAAACAAAAGAAATTGTTGCAATTGTCAAAGAACCTGAAACAATAATAATTAAGAGTCCTCACCCATTTTGGCAGCGGAATTGCATATCTCTTCAGAAATACTATCAGAGAAAGAAGAAGCGATATCAGGAAGATCCATAACTTCATGACGTTTCTCTTCCCTCCACCACTTCTCAATTCTTAAACTCACACTTCTCAAGACTGTCAAAGCCTTGTCAGGGTACTGACCCATGGCCGACTCACCAGACAACATAAGAGCATCAGCTCGTTGTCTCACAGCTTCAGAAACATCAGCCACTTCAGCTCTTGTGGGTGTGGGGTACTCGATCATGGATTCAAGTAGTTGAGAAGCAACTATTACTGGTTTGTTCAACTGCCTGCACACTTCAACAATCTTCTGCTGAGCCAACGGAACCTGCTCCAGTGGGATTTGCGCACCCAGATCCCCTCTGGCTACCATGGCTCCATCAGAAGCTTGAATTATCTCCTCCAAGTTTCTCAATGAGTCAATGCTCTCGATCTTTGATATTACCGCTATATCCCTACATAAATCAGCTGACATTAATATTAGAGGCTCCACTAACTTACATCATCATGGCTGAGTTACTGCATAGAAATATATGCAGACAAAGTGCATGTTGCAAAGCACAAAAAATATGCAGTATGCACATGTTAAAGCACATTAGAGTGAAAAAGGTCAAATCAATGAAGTTAGCTAGAAATAGAACAGGTTCCCGAAGTGCATCTGTAAAGAATAAAACATCCTACATCATTTTACAGATATTTGTTGAGTTAAAAAAACTATTGAAACCATATTTTTCCACCCTAAAAATTAAAAAAATAAATAAATAAAAACTTTTGGACAAAAAAAAAGGATTTGGTCAACCAACCAGGCCAATCTCAAAGAGTCAAAGTAAATATAAGAAACATATAATCAATGTACACATATAGGAAATAAAACATTCCAATTATCTGGGAAGCTTTAGGTTCTACTGAATCACTAAACATATATACATTTTCATGTTGTTTAATTTAAAAAAAAAAAAATTGGATGGGATCCACATAATGGAGAATGGAGAGTTAAGGAACATGAATAAAAAATACTTAATAATGTTTTATCACTTTAAGTTTCACCTATTTTCCTATAAAAACTAACATGTTTATAATAAGTGTCCTGAACCTTCAACTTTCTTCCACAATTATTTATCCTCTTTTTGGACTTGCCACCTGACTGATCAGTTATTTTTAATTTATTAACTTTTTTAGCAGTGTAAGCATTAGGGTAAAAACATTGTGAAAAAGTTGATGAAACTTTCAGGCTTGACCATCATTACCACTAATTATTATTAAGATGTGAAGATGCTTAAGGGTTAAATAGAATATTGATGAAACTCTGACGATTAACCATTACTACCTCTAATATGAAAAGTGAGATAACTAGTAAAAGGGCTGTCTTAACCAGCAAACCCAAACTTCAAAGTCCAAATTCTTACCCATCACGAGATCGTGCTTTGATGTAACTTTTAAGATGATTAATCACTTCTGCTGACTTGACAAATGATACCGCAATAAAATCAACACCTTGTGCAATCCCAAAGTCGATGTCCAACCAATCCTAAATGTAGAAAGTACTCAAAAGAGTTTTAGCTTGATGAAAAATATAATACAAGATCCATTATCATAGAGCAACAATTAACAAGATAGTTAAAACACGCTCCCTAATCAATGAAAGGTTAATAAAAGTCTTATATTTATATTCTTTAAGGTGTTTGATCTTTCAAGAATTATAGTCGTGTGTGGTTTACAACTGAAGTATTGTCTTTAAAAATTTGTTCTCTTTCAAAATTTCCAATTAAAAAGATAGCCAAAAGGGGAAAAGGTCAAATGCACCAAACGGGTTAAGCTGAAAGTCGCCAAAATCTATTCTGGTGCACACAACCCCCCTAAAATCATTTTTATTCCAAGATTTTGAATATTATTGTAATAATATTGTTTCGCTATGACGCTATTTTAATATATACATTTATTATCCATAAAAATGAACAAAAATGTTTGTGGGTCAACTCAACCGGATCTAGCTCGTATTAACCCTTCATGCTTCAACCAAATCATTAACCAGCCAACCTTGGCATCTTATCCATACATCACACTAGATATACATCATATTCATGGTTTAAGATTCTCTTCCATGATCAACTTTTGCAAACTTGCATAATAGTATAGAACCACCAACCTTTGAGGAAATTGTTGGAAGCATGGCATTTCGTTCGCGAACTAAACTTCCATCTCGCCAAAAAGTCAAGTTGGCCCGAGGTAGCAAGAGTCCAGGGTCAGTACACAAGCACTTGACATCTGGACCAATCTTTTCAATAACCTCAAACCTCACCATTCCACCATCAACAAGGAGCTCATCCCCCACCTTAACATCTGTTGTGTGAAGACATATATAAAAAATCAATTTGGAGTTCAAATATGTGCTATCTTTACTCATCAAGACCTAACCTTCTGCAAAACCATCATAGTTCACAGTGATACAACGTTCAGGGCGAAGGGATTCATATGCCCGAACACTGAAAGTCCAAACTTGTCCATCCTGCATTTCAAAGAAATCAACTGTTGATATTGGTTGTACAAAACATCACATTTTAAACATAGGAAACAAAGATATATAATAAGTGTGGGATATAAGTGATGTCACCAAGCGCAGTTTCTTGGTTTTTGAACTAGAAAATATGTACAAGAATATGTTAAAATGAACACAAGCGTCGAATAAATGTAAAAGGGGTTTCCTCAATCTGAAAGGTTTCATTGGTGGGATGTATGAAAACAATGACAGGCCATTCAAATGAATAAGCAGATGGAAAGGTATGAACAACCGTAGGCAGCATATGGATGAGAGCATAAGTCATCCCAAGCATTCACAGAAATAAGAAGACAATAACCCAATTTAAAAAATTCAAAAGCAAGGGAATAAGACCCTGCAAAAGGAAGCAGTTTCAGCATGATCTACAAATGAGAGAAGGATGGACGTATTGAACAGCTCTGGCCTCACCCAAAAAGAAAGAAAGTAAAGAAATGAAGAAACCTCAGCTTTGGCGGAGGTGGCACCACCAAGATCGCCCATGTGGATCTCACTGCCTTGAGTATCCATCATAATGGCAAGAGCATAGCCTTTGTCCTCATTGAGCGTCCTGATGTTGTCGATGACAGACTTGTGCCAGTCCCTGGTGCCATGACACATGTTGATCCGGGCGACATTCATCCCACCGACGGCCAAGGCCTCCAGCTGGTGGAACCCACATGTGGCGGGTCCGATGGTGCAGACGAGCTTCGTCCTCCGGGTGCTCCTGAAGCCGTTCTCCTTGAGCTCGGCCTCCGTCACCGCATCCACCTCGATGGCGGCGATCGGTGCGGCGCTGCTGCCGTTGGTGCAATCGGCCGTGAGACCCAGGCCGTTGGTGTAACCTGCGGATGCTGATGACAGAAACGACCTTCTTTGGGGTTTGGGGAGGGGGAAGAAGGCAAGGGGATGACCCTGATCGTGAAGGGGGGGCTTAGGCTTGGGAGACAGGAAGAAATTGAGAGATTGAGCCATTCTAATCGAGTAATTGTGTAACAACAGTTGATCCCACGAGAGTGAGATATACAGAAACAGACCTAACAGCAAGACACAGGAGACTACGAGGAGCTTCGATAGTATCGTCCTAAGACGACAACGAGGACCTACCTTAGGAGTTAGGAGAGGGCCACTGTTTTTATTTATTTGTTTTTTTTTATCTTTAAATTTAAACAAGTGGGGGATGCAGGTAGACATGTACAAACCGGGTTTAAACCCAAATCAGTTTGGCCCTAAACCGGTTCGAGTTGAAACCAGTTTCAAGAGAAAAAACAACAATCCTATCGAACTGGTTTGAGTCGGTTTGGAAACCACTTCGGTTTATTTTTTTTTAATTCAAAGAATATTTAAAATTTTAGGTATATATATATATATATTAAAAGGCAAGCTTTCAAGCAATCTCTTCGAAGAGTAGCACGACTTACATTGGTGTAACGTGGTTAGAGAGTTCGTTGAATGAGTCGAACCACATTAACATTAAAAGGCAAGCTTTCTTGAATTACAAAATGCGTCATTTGCTCCCGAACCACATTAACATTATAAGCCCAAATATTTCCTTCATTTGTCATCGAAGCTTGACCTTGAGAAGGTTTACCTTTCAACACTTTACAATATTTATTTGAAATATGGTTTTTCAACGTTGTGTTTGCATCTTTTTTAAAAAACTTATGATAAAACTTGCAACAAGTCTTGTTTGGACCGCTAGCCATGTGACATAAATCGTAATTGCACCATACTTTGGGGTTCCTATTCGAAGGAAGAATTGCTACCACCACGTTGCTTAAAGACGCTTCACAACCCAGCTATCAGGGAGACGAAAAGCTCTGTGAAGTAAAAGAAAAAAAGGTCGATGATTGAGCACTTCATGAAGCCATTTATGAGATTTTTTATGAGAGCGTTTAAAACGAAAGTATTTGTGAGAGCATTTTTGAGATTTTTAATAGTAGAGAGTGTTATAAGTTGTTGTGATTCAACCAAAACATCACATACATATATATACTAACCTAGTGGGGGTATAATGGTAAAAAACATAAAAAACGGTCAAAAATAGTACAAACGGCTATATAGTCGTTATCCAACGGATATTGGGTTGAAAACCGGGTTGGAACCGGTTCGGTTCAAAAACCGGTTTTAATTTCGAAAATGGAAACCCAGGGAGGAACTGGTGGGTTGGGTCGGGTTCGAATCGATTTGGGCCTCAAACCGGTTTCGGGTTTTCCGGCCAAACCGGTTTCGAAACCGGTTTTTTTTTGCCACCTCTAGGGATGCTTTTCTTTTCTTCTTCTCTAACCCATTGTTACTCAACATACATCCAGATATATGTTTGGATCTAACCTAAAAGTTTGTTTCATTTTAAATACTTGTTATTTAATCTTAATCTCTTTACTTTTACTTATTTAATTTTTTTTATTATTGTTATTGGTAAGATGTTAGGTTTTATTCATTTAACATATCATATATATATATATATATATATATGTCTAATATCATCGAATATCAACTTGCACCTACCTATGATAATGTTTTAAACATAAAATGCAGATAATTCATCATAACTAAACTTATACAATAAATGTAGAAAATAATATGTATTTAGAATGTAACTCAACTAGAATATTCAAGGCATATTAATTTGAGTAAAATTTCTTATGCAAGAAAAAGTATAAGCACAATCTTAGAATGAATACTTTTATGATTTGTATTAACATAATGGTGCTTATTTTTTTAAAATTTTATAACAATACTCTATTAATTCAAAACATATTACATTTATTGTAATATACATTTATACTAAATTTTAGATTTTCTCATTAAACTAAGGTGATATCAGAAACCATCCTTTTGGTTTACATTTGTTTGCATGTTTCATCCTTTACACTAATTATCAAGGCAAGAATAACATGAGGAATTTATGTTATGACAAATTAGTTTGGATTTATGCTAGGGCCATCTATGATAGAAACAATACACATCCTGAGGATACTAATGGGAAGTATAGAGCAAAGAAGCAACATCTTCACATAGTGTTCATTAACATGAAAAAAGCTAATGATAATGTGCATCGAGACGTCATTTGGGATAGTCACTAGGGTAGAGGGGTTTCCAAGATATATATACATATAATTAAGGATATGTATGTTGTGGCTAAAACAAGTAGTTGTGCGCTAATTGAAGACATAGACTTCTTTTTGGTGGAGGTGGGCTTTTACTAAGGATTCGATTGAGTGCATTTAATTTTTAAGTAGTTTCATATGAGTTATCCAAATTAATAGAGGAGGCAAATCCGTGGTACGTGATTTTCATGGATGATATTGTGCTAATAGCAAAACAAGCATGATTTAGAAGTTAGTGGACTGGCTAGTAATACTAGAGCATAAACGCTTAAGGACAACTCGCTCTACAATTGTCTATTCATAAGTACTGGATCAGATATATTGAATTCTCTATTGAATCATTATTATGGAATCACTATAAATAATAATCAAGCTAAGATCAATGATGAATTACAAAATAACACACATAAATACGCATAAATGTGTGCATTCATATATCAAATTGTAAATAGGATATTAGTTTACAAAATACATTCGAAACTTTCTTATATAGAAGCATTGACATATGCCTGACATAAAGATTGTAATACCCTTAACTTCTATACATAAGTAATTACATTATAATATTTACAAGTCAAAATCAAACTAAGTCTTCATTTGAATATGATATTCATCATTTGAATTTTATCACTGTGCATATGTATATGGTTGAACTTGTTCATCCATAGTAGATTTTGTTCATCATAACGTGATGTAAGTTAGTCAACATTATCACATTATGTTTACCACTACTTCACCCATATCTCTTGATAGTCATCTGCATCTCAATTGTTTGTACCTTAGCCTTTAGATCACATGTATCTCATTGTATTTAGTGAAATCATCTCATCAACATAGTGTACCTATAGGTTAAACAACATATCTGCATATGTTAGGTCTTAGTCAGGTATTCACATTACACATATTCACTGATATATGGAATAAACTACCCAAAGGTGATCTTTCTTAGAAAAAAATATAAACCATTCACCAAGCATAACCCCGAATGTGATTTATAGCACTCGAATCTCATCTATCTTAGAACATATCTCCAATAACACAATCAATATACCAATTACCATATATGACTAGCATGATCCTTTTCAGGGTATTATAAATAGAGTGTTTGTTTTTTTAACTTCAATGGTGCTGATGATGAGGAGGCCACCAAATTAACTTCAATGGTGCTGATGTTACACATATAACTATGTTTAAGTATCTAGGATTGTTTGTCAAGTATAATCGTGTCACACCTCCACTGATAGCGGGAACACAAGGATGTGACATACATGTTCTTCATAACACATTGGGGTTCTAAGAGAATCTATAAATGAATTCTCCGTCGATAGATCATGACATCGGCCGACACATAAGAATTAATGCCACGAACAATCAATACTATAACATCATTTCTTGTATACACAAACAACCTAAATTTTGAAACACAAACATACAATCTAAACAAATAATACATAATCCAAAACCAAACACTCCAAAATATATTTCTCTTGTAGTAACGGTCTCGTCTATAGTCCATTGTCCAAGTACTCAAGCATTATTACCTGAAAAGCCATGCTTTAAAAAGTCAACATACGTTTGTGACTTCACAAGTTTTAATATTCCAAAATAAATTACGGTGTAAGTCTAGTAGAATAATAGTGTATGAATAAGAACAACTGATGTGCTCCAAATTATATACAAAAATCCTATCAAAAGCATATAAATTATTCCTTAATATCTCCCTTAAAATGATAAAAATGTACTTAAAAATGTTAAATTATGTTTTCAGGTTTTTAAAAGGGAAATATGGACAAAAGGAGCATATTTAACAAGAAATTGAAGTAATCCGAGCTTTGGAGTCCAAGCATGGGGCCATGCCTCATTAAGCACGCCCCCATGTCTTGCCAGAAACACACCCCCATGCTAAATCAACACACCCCCGTGTTTGGACATCTGATAGGACAAAAAGTATTGTCCCCTAAAAGTAAGCACGGGGCCGTGCCCATCAAGCACGGGGACGTGCCCCACCTTCAACATGGGGTCGTGCCCCATTTAGCACGGGGTCGTACCCGACACAACTTGCACGTACGAGCCGACCAACTTTCGTAAGCATTGTACTAACACGGGGTCGTGCCTTTTAGGCAAGCTTTGGTGGGAGAGTTACTCTGCAAAACTCTATCGGGAATCAAGTCTTCAAGATCATCAGGAGGCTCAGGAGGTGCATACAACACTTGGAAGAAGCATTGTGGATTATCGGTTTGATTGTTCCATTTCACCGATGATTTCATATCTATCTTCTTTGTTATCTTTTGTTATGTTCAAGCTCATTATGAGCTAAACTCTTTTTATCATCCTAATCGGATGAAACTTATGTAATTTGTGATGAACTAATGGTGTGATAAATAATATGTTAATGTTATGGTGGTCTTGGGAAAACTCTTGATGGGTAACATCTACATTTGAACAGTAAGTTATAAATTTATGGTTTGTGATTGTGATTGTCATACATGGTTGAAAAATGTATGATCAACTTTCATTCGCGAAACCGGTCTTTATAATAAATCCATGGCTAATGAACTAGAAATGGTTATTAGAAATCATATCACTTTAACTTTCTGATCATTTGCGGGTTCCCTTTTACTAGTTTGAGAAATCTTCAGTAATTGTTACAGTTTTCTAAAATTAATGGTATGTTAGGAAGGAACCTGATCAACTATCTTTTTAACATTAAGTTATGTTTTCAAAAATCATATGTAAAATAGGTCATAAAAGATTTACATACATTACTAGGGCTTTGATCTAAGCAGTAAAACTCAACCTGATGTGATCCTAGTCACTACGGAGCAGGATAGACGAGAAATCGCGCCAGCTCATCTTTATAAACATTAACATAATTACATTAATCAATATCTTTAAATCACACCACCAATTCATCACGGTTACATAAGTGGAGTCTAATTAGGATGATA
>BJCM01266904.1:0-50618 GCA_018326385.1 Flaveria bidentis | reverse complement strand
ATAATTAAAAATAGTATGGTAAGAATTCATGGAAAACTTAAAATCCAAACATTTTATAACTCAATTAAGATATATAGGGACCAATGGTTCTTAGCTCAACCGGCTAAAGTGAGATACGTATGACATGTAAATAAGAGGAGGTCATGGGTTTAAGTTTCACTCTGAGCAAAATGTTTAAAGTTGAGCCAGAGGGTTTTCACAACAATGAGTTTCCTTCTGAGGGGTTGGGGATGTGAAACTGGTTGGGAAACGAATAGGTAGGCCCGATTAACATAACATCTATCATCCGAAGCAGGGTCTTACATTTGCCGTTAAAAAAAATTAATATATTTACGGACGTACCTATTCCATCCATAAACCACTCTCTCCCGTTAGTTTGTCCAAACCAAAGCGATTCTCACACAACTTATCCTTTCTTTCAACCGTGACACCGACAAGTTTGTGTATGTTTTTGTTGGTTGAAATCAAGCCTCACCGATTAATTTGATATGGAATTCGAGATTATGGCTAATTGGTGAGTTCATCCTAGGCCTGGTAATATGGGCGGATCGGGTCGGGTTAGGTGTCGGGTCAGGACGGGTTCGGGTCAACACGGGTTCAGGTCAGAATGGGTTCAGGTCAGAATGGGTTCAGGTCAGAAACAGGTCAGGATGGGTTCGGGTCAGGATGAGTTTGGGTCAGGATGGGTCAGGTCAGAACGGGTAAAATCCAAAAATTACAAAATTCTCTATTTTCCAACACAAACTATAGAAAAGTACATGTGAGATCAGGTCGGGTTGTTCGAATTCCGGGTTAATCGGTTCCGAAACCCGACCTGAATAATAAACGGTTTTCGGTTTGTTCGTATTGGGTTTCTTCAGGTACATGTGAGATCAAGTTGGGCGGGTTAATCAAGTACGGATAAATTCGACGGATGTAATTCGTGCCACTTCCATTGAAGCTATTCCATAAAATCGAACTCACACCGTCATCGTTATCTACAATATGTTCTTCGCCTTATCGGATACAACATTAACTTCATCATTAGCCACAACGCATTGTCATCCATAAAAATATTATGTAATAAAATATGATTGATTTTTAAGCCATTAGACCTTATACATTGCAGTATAAATCGTATGACATACAAAATAGTTGGGTTGTATAAATTGTTCGTCGCTTGTTTGCGCTTGCTCAACGCTCGCTCGAAAATTTAACGCTTAAAAACTGCTCTTTTGATTTTCCCCTCGGTTTGTAAACGAGCCAATCGGCTCGGTTTGGTTTGAAAACAAGCCAAGCACGAGCAAAGGTCCACTCGGCTCGTGAACAACCCTACCTTAAGATACAACTAGACAAACACAATTAAAATTAAACTTTAAGAAAATGGTTATAACATAAAAATAAAAAAAGATAAATTGCATGGTGATGATAGACGTGGATTGTGCAGTTATATTATGGTCTTTTATTCCCATCATGGAGCTCAAGTTTACTACGTCCGGTTGCCAACCCGTTCATCTCATATGACCCGTAAACCGATCTTGACCCATTCATAAATCCAATATGTTTATCGCTAACACTTAGATGTGAGACTATGTGTCGATTTTGGAGAAAATATGAGGTGGAGAAACATGGGTTATGAGAAAATCTAATCAACCCATCTTGACCCGTTCTTTGTTTTTTTATGACCCATCTTGACCCGTTGATCATTTTTCCTAGTTTTAAAGTTACTCAACTTGACTCTCTTAAAAATATAACTTAATCCAATCTAACCCATTACTTTATTATTACTACCCAAATGAACCCAAATGTACCCATTCGAGTCCAAATTGCCAGGTCTATCTTTAAATATCCGTCGGTTGGTTATCTGTCAAACTTTACGGAAAGTATCACCCACACATAATCAGAGGGATCCATTCTATTTGTTTTCAAGAGTAAAAACCTGCAAGAGAACTACGATTTGAAGTATAGTATTATAAAAGTTTAAAAAATTATGAAGCTTTAAATAAAATCTAAAAACTATGTAGACATTTTATAATTGTGTGACCTATTTTGCATACGCCTTATTACACCTTGATCGTGTTTTTTTCATCATAACTGCCATCTTGTAGCTAGGGTAAGGAGACATTTTTAAAAGGTCACAATTATAACAAAGTGTTAAATGAAAATATGAATATGGATGATGTAGATTGAAAAACAAGATTACGAATTATAACAAAGTTTTATATGACAAATTATGAAGCTTTTTTTTACATGAGTGTATAAAAGAAGACAGGAGTCGAATACGTCTCAAAACATAAACATGCCAAAAATATGTCATAAACAAAGTCTAGAAAAAACTAGAAATAATAATTAAAGTAAAATAACTTATAAAGAATGCTCAGTCTTTGACCGCACACTACCATCTTTAGTGAATCACTTAAACATACTATCACTAACGAACTCCTTCTACCACTCATTGAGACCAGACACCATCGATCTCCTTCCTTCAATTTAATATGTTTCCGCTATAAATCAGTGGGTCATGTCCTTCCTCCATTCTCTTTCTCTCTCCTATTTCAAGAAATTCTGTTCTTCACCTACATATTGTATGTGTGGCTAAAAGTATATTATACGTGGGTGGTGGTCTTTATCTACATATAAGATAAGTATCATGATGTGTGGCCTCGCGCCTGTAGATGTAGATCATTACCTACACTTCAGTTATGTGTAGGCATATAGCTTGCTATACCTACGCATATATATGGGGCTTAAACTAATTCATATAGTGTGGGTAGAAGTAAGGCGATTTGTTTGGTTGGCGATTGACATTAAAGCTGACATGGCGCTAACATTGTGTAGACGTGGCGCTAATGTGGAGGATGATGTGGTAGATGGCGTGGACTATAGTATGACATGACATGTCCTTACAAAATGTTATTGACACGTGTCATAAATAAATGTGTGGGTATATTGTAATATTATATTTAGGTAAAAGTGGTACATCTGTAGGTATTTATTTTAATGTGTAGAAAAAATATTTTTGTGTTCATAAACTATATTTATGTGTGTAAATAAACTTCCATATATATAGGTAATAATCATCAAATACATTTAAAACATTACAAAATATGTAGGTGTTAATATAAACACATGTGACCGATTTTACCCTTCTTAATTGAATATGTTTAAATATCATCATTCAAACTACAAAAAGAAAGTACAAACTATAGAAATTCAAATACATAAACATGAACATCACTACAAATTTTAGAAAAATTAAAACTACTTCACTCACTAATACTTTCACCGCACTCTGATTTATCACCTTGAGATACTCTCGATCTGCTTGTTGGAGGGGGCGTAATATTACTATTGATTAATGTTTTTTCTATAATTGCACATTTACCTTTTAGTGTTTCAAGTGCATTTACTAGTTCATCATAAGTAGGACGCTTTGATTTCTAAATCGTACCCATAGTGTTACTAGCAATAATGGGACCACGTCCCCACCCATTTAAACGAACAAAGCTTCGTCCAAGCACCATCTGATCGACGTGTCACGCATTGATTCCACAGAATGTTGGTTTCTCAGCTTAATCATATCTTTCTTTTAGACAAAAAGAAAAAAGTATAAAAAACCAATCATTTATCAAATAATTAATATTTAGCATGGTGATGAGCAAGTAAACTTACTTATATTCAGAAGAAAACTTTGAGATATCTTCCGAAGCTTAATTTTCCCTTAAGCACTTGTTTGTTTTTTGAAGTACAATTTTCTTCAAAAGCAAATTAACTATCGAAAGCTTTATTCTTAGTTGAATAAAACATCAAAGTCTTAATTCTCTTATGAAGCAAAATTTTCAAAACTCTCAGAAATATCTTCTGAAGTCATTTTGGCTTCGAAAGCATTTTATCAAAACTTCTGAAGACAAATTATCTTTGGAAGATTTTCGACTTCCAAGAAAACTACATTTTGAGCAAAAAGCAAACGACATTTATAGAGGTGGGACCAACATTCGGATTTCAAAATTTATCCACTTTCATTAATTTTTCTAAAATCCATTTCATATACAAAACCCAACGGTTCCCCCTCTTTCTTTATCATCTTCAGCTTCTCCCAGACCTAAATTCTCAAACTTCTCTCTGAAACCACCTTGTTCTTCCTTTCGTTCACCTCGAAGCTTTCTGAAATGGCCAACCTCAACCGCACAATTGACCCAAACATCTCCATGCAGTTACACAGGCAACACAATCAAGTTGCTCTCTTGCACTCTAAGAAAGATCCTCATTTCATTATGAGAATCATTTGCTTGAATTATGGAAGACCTGTCAAAAGGTCATCCACTTGACAATCTTCATCACTCCAACCATCATAAACACTCATCTTCAGTTGGATAATGAGGATGGTGAATTGTCCTTTCCCAAGGAAGTTGTCAACCACTCCTTTGAGCAGATGGTCTATGAGAGAGACTTTTCTGTTAAGACCTTCATGAAAGGGAAGGTCTCCTCCCAATGTAGGTACTTACTTCATGTGGTCATCCACAATTTGTCCAACAAGCATGGGGGTTAGGACCATATTCCTAAGGATCTCTCCTTCATAGTGCATAGGATGGTTTAGTGGGTCAAGTTTAGGTACTCTTAGTTTGTTTATATAAATTTACTTGCTAACTTGGTCTCCTTAGAATATTATATGTTTCTAGATATGTTCAACACATTCTCAACTGTGAACTAGGCTCACAGTTGAGGGAAAAAAATAATGTTCTTAAATTGGGCAGATGAACGCCGACATCTTTAAAATCTTAAAGAAACCAACTGTTGGCTTCTCTGGAGTAGAAACATCCCTTATCCCAAAAATGTTACAACTCATTGTGAAAGGTGACAACCTAGAAACACAAGCTAGTGTTGAACCCACACCTTCTACCTCTCAACCACCTAAATAGCCACAAATCACCTTCACCTATCAGAGAAAATCCAAACGAACCCCTGCACTAGCTTTTCAGTCTATGCAGGCCCCCATACTACTACCCACACATGAGGAAGTGAACACTGGAGCTCCTACTTTTCCTAAGAACTAAACCACTCCCATTACTTCAACTCCCCATCCTGAGGTTCTTCATGCTCAGACTGATGAGCCTATTAGCCCAATAGCCTTAAGCCTTCACTCTAAGTCTCAACACTCTAGTGAATAACCTTTTAGGGAAAGTTACCATCCCCAACCTTTAGATCTTAACCAGCCAATTCCTAGCCTTGATTTCTATGATAATGAAGACTTGGGTTTTAGTGAGTACCCTGAGTCTCTTTACTCTTCCCCTACTTAAAGAGAGATGAGTGCTCCTGACTCTCCTATGCCTAGCCTACATCATCCACCTACCACTGAGGTGGATCTTCCTGACCCTGTTCTGGAGGTCCATATGGAAGAAGCTCTCACTTTTGCAAGTAATTACATTCTTAAGACCTCAACCATGGCAACTCAGCCCACTGACACTCCAACTGAAGTTATTAGTGAGAAGAGGAAAACCAACAGCGTAGAACATGATGCTGGTGATGAGACTGATGACTTTGGTCCAATTATCTCATCCCCCAATGAATCTTCTGATGAAGAAGAGGGGAATCTAAGACTAAACGTGCAAAAACTTTAAAAAACATGCACCTATTTAGTCTCTAAGGTTAGTCATTTGGAATCTCAAGTAACTACCTTACAAAATAAGATCAATGATCAACAACTTGAGATATCTTATCTCAAGGAGAAACTAGCTGGGAGACCTTTAAGAAGAGCTCAACCAGGAACACAAGAACCTGTGGATGTGATTGACCTAAATCCTAGCTCACCTATGCAAGAGGGTGATGCTAAAGTCATTACAATAACAGAACCTGGAAGTTCTTCACAAAGCATGGACTTTGAGGACTCAACATCCTCATTTGCAATTGTTAATGCTCACCAACTTCCTCAAGTTCATATTGATGTGGACTCTTAGACTCCTTCATTTAGAGTCTCTTTGAGAATGGTATCCCAAGGGCTATGTCATCTCTACCTCAAGGAACTTCCAATCATATCATAGGGTGGAGATATGATAATGATAGAAGAGCCCTCATTATTCATAGAGTTCAAGGACAACAAGAGGTCTTCAACTTTCAGACCTTGAACTACTATGAAGGCCTTGACCTTATCAACATGCCACTTGTCAACCCAAGCCAACTCAGACAAGTTGAAAAGTTGGCTCAAAGGATTCAAGACAGGATTACTAAAGAGTTCAGCCTCAGAAAGAGACAAAGGCAATCAGGTAATATCATCGGTCAACTGGAAGTTGAGGCTGGCCCTGAGATTATCTTTAAAGGGAAAACCTTGACTAAAAGCCCAGTGATAAAACCTTAGAGCCCTATCACTCCTACAACTGCTTTAGAAGTTCATTCCCTTAATGAGACACCCACTGGTGAAGGTGTATCTCAACCTCTCTCTGGCTGGAGCTTGGATGCTACACCAAGTAATGAAGGCCAAAGCTCTCTCCACCCTGAGTCACAAAGGTCTATGAGTGATAAAGGGAAAAGGAAACCGACTCTTGAGGAGATTGAGTAGGATGAGAGAGAGAGAGGAAAAGGAAGCTAAGGGGAGAAAGTTCCTCTGCTAGGTCTGCTGGCTTCATGGAAGCTGCAATCAGGGCTGCTCCGAGACCAAACACTCAAAATGATAAGTTAAGGGCAGTCAGGATTGCTTACTTACACACCATGAACTATGATATTGATAATATCATCTCCCTCCCCTTAGAGAAATTAAATGAACTGGCTAATATAGAAATATCAATAGAAAGGAAGGAAGCAAAGGATGCAATAATGCTTCTTCAAGTTAAGGAAGAAAACTAAAAATGCTCTACAAACATGTTCCTATTCTTTCTCCAGTTCAAGAAAACATTGTACAAGAGGTTGTGGCTCCACAAGAACCTTAGGTAGACAAAGAAACTGATAGGATCAACATGATCAATTACCTAAGTGCCACATGCCAATATCAGGGAAGAGGCTGCAAAGTCAGAAGCCATCATCCAAAAGAATGTGAAGAAGTCTGCTGATAGCCAAAGGATGATGAGCTTCTTAAATCTGTATGGATTCTTCGGAAGGAGAATTGGCCCTATGTCTCTATCTACTATGGATGAGCATATTAGGGTGATCAAGAAGGAGATCAAAAGAGAATAACTTGTTGACTTACACTCCCCACCAAGTCAGGTCCCTCAAGAAGTGGAGGTTAAGGTTGAACTTTTTGAGAAAACACAACCTAGACCACAACAGAGTTCTATCCCCTCTTAATCTGAACCTGTGAGAGAGGAAGACCCAACTGAGAAAGACAAGGATGATCAACAAGGTGTTGCAGGCTAATCTTCTCAGTCAAAAGGTTCAAAGAGGAGAAAAAGGATGGCCTCTAAACTAAAGTATAAAAAGAAGAAGAAAGAGGCATCCATCTCCAAATCTCAAGATGTGTCAGAACATCTTGAGGATGTGCAACAAGAGGAAGCTCCACCAACTCCTATCCAAGTAGCTCCTTTGGCATCAGGAAGACCCATCTTGTCCTGGACTTACTCTATAAATCCAGAAAGATGGTATGTTATGAGAGATCAAAGTGTGTATGTTGTTTACACATGGCAAGACATGTTCAGTCTACCTTACCATGATCTCTTTGAGATGAGAAGACATTTTAAGAGTTTGAATGATCTTGACCATCTTATAAAGAAAGGTATGGTAATTATTATAATGAGGACTGTCAATATCTGAAGTTTTCAAATGCTTTTGTAGCATCAGCCTAGGAGGAGTTTGTAAGGATTCATATAAGGCTAATGTAACCCAAAACATCCAAATAGTCTTTCCTGCATTCATGCACCATGTGCTAAAGTATAATGCTTTAGAAGTTTCACATTCTGCAACAGAAAACATTCAAGTGTGAAATCTTCCGTAGCCAAGACCAATATCTTCTGAAGAAAAACATGAAGTCTTCTAAAGCTTCAACAAAGTCTTCTGAAGCCAACACTTGAAGACAGATTTCTTTCAAAGACTTTTGAGTACATGCTATTATCTTATGTACTTTTACCATAAAGCTGGACCACCTTACCGCTGCAACTCTGTTTGACTCACCAACTTTCACAAGTTGGTGAAAGGTTCATGCTTTTGGTAAACTATACATTGAGGTCACGATTTTGTTTCTTTCTACTTTATGTACTTCTATCCTTTTTGTAATATATTAGGATATGAGCTATGGCATGTCATAGTCACTAGTCAAAAGACAATATGCCTTTTGACTTTATATTGATTTTGTTGTCTAGATCATGTATCCAATAGGCCTTCAAAAGTATGGCCTGCTATAGAATGTAGTATAAAGTATCTCTGGTCCCTTGTATCTAAAACATATACTTTGTAACACTTGTAAGGAATTAGAGAGCAATATATAACATTCTTGAAAACCATATACTTGTGTTGTTGTTCTTATTCTGTCTCTAAATTACTTGTGTTTCTTAGTATCAAAGTATGACTGGTTGCTAGTTCCCCGTTTGGTCTATTAGGTGTTCTAACTCACCCTCCTCATTGTGTTGTTGTGTTGTAAGTGACCATCACTCAAACAGTCCTACAAGTGTTCTTAAGTTCTGTCTCTTTATTTGCTTGTGTTCTTTGCATCTCTTACTCAAACCCAATTCCCTATTTGATCTGTTAAGTGTTCTAAAACTCTCCTCTTTGTGAGACTAATTGTATTGACCTCTCTTAACTGATCTTGAAATTGGTATCAAAGCATTCAAGGCTATTAATTGTGAGATTTCACTATCTTAAAATCCCTCAGTTTCATAAATCACTTAACATCTAAAATGACAGCTATCACAAAAGTTAATATGGAAACTGGTACCATGACAAAGACCCCACTAATCACTCCTGAAGATTTTGATACTTGGTGCCAAAGAATGGAAGGTTTCATCAAGTCTCAAGACTCCATGATATGGGAGTCAGTTGTTTCTAGACATCATATACCAAGCTTCTTTTCAGGTACTACCGGAGGTGGTATGATACCAAAGGAGGTGGCTGACTATTTTGAAGAACACAGAAAGAAGATAGATATAGAGTAGAAAGCCATGACTACCCTTCAAACTGCTCTTCCGAACTCCATATATAGAGGCTTCAAGAAGTGCAAAACAGCTAAGCAACTATGGGATGCGCTAAAGCTCATGTATGATAGGTCCACTAAAGAAGAAGAAAAATAGAAGGATTTCTTGAAGCAACATTTTAAGAACTTCACCTAAAAACAAGTGAAACCATGACTTAACCATACTTCAGCTATGTTAAGATTGTTGATACTCTAATGGATGTTGGAGTAACACTTGAGAATAGGGACTTATGAGAAAGTTCATGTCCTCTCTTCCTAGGCAATGAAGACACTATTGTGTTGTTATCAATAGAATTGAGAACCTTAAGACTCTCACTTTTACTGAGTTGTATGGTATTCTTAGTGGTTACCATATGGAGATAAACATGCAAAATTCATCTGTTAACTCTAACAATCAACAGAGTTAAGCCCTTAATGTGGCTAAAAGGGATTACAGAGAACCATAACACCATCTCATCTTCTACCTTGATAATTCACAAAAGGTCCCTTTCATCACCTTTCTTGAGACACCAATGGAGAGCTATATCCAAGGAAGCCCAATCCAAGAGACAAGCTCATCACAAGCCTTTGTGTCTACTAATGAAAGGATATGCAACTTTCTCTTCACCCTTGAATATTTGGACGACATATCCGGATGAACTAGAGTACATGGAGATTGTCCAACAGATGGCTCTTCTCACTCATAGAGCCAAGAAATTCTACAAGAAGACAATGAGGAAGTTTCCCAGCAATGTGTCTAGTGGAAAGTTTGGGGTGGAAAAATGCAAAGTGAAGCTTTACAACTGTAATTAGATGGGATACTTTGCTAAGGAGTGCAAGCTCCTAGGACTAATGGTGGCCAAGTACAACCCAAGCCAAACTACACTAAGGGAGCTCCACATATTGTGAAGCCTAAGCAACAAGCTGTAATTGCTGTTGAAGAAGGAGGCTTCGATTGAAGTTTCCAGGTTGAAGATGTGTCTCCAAACCAAGCACTAATGGTAGCTCATGTTGAAGCTAAGGTATTAGAACATCTTTGTACGCCAGAATGTATTGTTAAAGTAAATAGATATAGGTCCTACAACTTAGAGATGAGATCTGATTTGAGTCCTTAAACATCTTAAAAGCTGATATCAAAAGAGCTGAAATGAGTATAAACTAAAAATAAATTATTTAAATAAAACCATTTCCACTCTTAAGCATGAACATACCAATTACATTATTCAAATTAAGGATCTCATCACAAAGTTAACTGAGTGCAAGGTTGAGTTTGTGATCGGCAAAGCCAAGGCAGAGAAATATTTTCTTGAAGAAGGGACTTTCAAGAACATACTATCCATATCCCTACATGGCATAGTATGTTATCAGAATAAATAGGGACTGAGATGTAGTTAGATAGCTCATCCATACACTTTATCATCTATAAGATTTTCTAGGTGTGGAACTGGTCAAGATGAGCTTTTATCCATAAACCCTTGTGATGAAGAGGATGAAGAGGAAATAATGAAGATATATATAAGAAGAGTGAAGAATATCATCCTAACAAGGGCCCCTAATTTCCTAAGGTGAGAAAGAAACCAAGGATGACAAAGTCAAAGAGGAAGAACTTGATCTGTGCGGCTAAAGAAGATCAAAGAAAGCTCAAGAGATCACGGCCACCTTCAACTCCAAGCAGAAACAAGTCTTCATCTCTACAAGATTTGAAATGGTGAAGACTGTGGATCCAACTTTGAACTCTAGTACTAAGAGTAAAAATTCATGTCTAACTCATTGTTGTGAAGGAATGAAGGTTGATCAGCTATGTAACCCTGCTACACAACTTGAACCATCCACCTCCAAAGGCAAGTCTCACTCTAGGAAGCTTGCTACAACATCTGAAAAGATGGGTATAAAGATGAAAAATGATCAAACTCAATTTTCTATTCACAAGAAGACTCTAAAAAAAGCCAGTTGATTTCATTATATATAGCAACACTACTCATCTTACTAAGGATTATATCTACAATCCTAAAAGTAATGTTAACATAACCAAGAGGTAGCCTTATGAGAGGAAAAAGAACAAGAAAGCTTTGAAAGAGAAATATTTTTCTTTTGGAAGCTCCAAAATAGGAATGAAGACAAGTGAAAACTTGCCTTCGGAAAATATCTTGGTCTCGAAAGAAAGGAATGCTTCCGAAGCAGTTAAGCATGCTACAATGAAAGCAAAATATTCTGAAGAGTCAGTGCCCAAAACTTCCAAAGTTGTCAAAACTTCCGAAATCTTGAAGGTCAAGTCTAATCTTCCAAAGATAGTGTCGAAGATGAAAGAATGCCATGTTACTGAAAGTTCTTTATCAACAACAACAAATGATCCCCAAAGTCTTAACATGGGATCAAATGCTATTGCATTGTCTACAGTCTATTTTGATAAGCCCAAGACCAATAAGGTTTGGGTTGCCACATATAACTAATCTTTTCCTTGTTATGCAGGAACAACTGAATACCAAGAGAAATTATGGATCATTGAGAGTGGTTGTTCTAGGTACATGACAGGCAATGGCTCTTTGCTTCAAAATTTTAAGAAAATTGATGAAGGGAAAGTTTATTTTGGAGGAGATGCAGGAGGTTACATTACTAGAAGGGGCAGGGTCACAAATGGTAAGCTCAACATTGAAAAGGTAAACTTTGTTAAGCAGATTTGGTGCAATTTATTAAGGGTATCTCAATTTTATGACCAGACATAACATGCTCTTTACTAAGCATGAGTACATTGTTCTCAAGCCTGGGATGGTCACTCCTCAAGAGCATATCCTACTTAGAGCACCCTAGAAAGGGAAGATGTACAAGATGGATTTGTAGGAAACATCTCCATCAGGATAAGTTTCTTGTTTATATCTAAACAAAATAATGACGAGTCTTTCCTTTGGCGAAAAAGAATATGCCATGTAAACTTTAAGAACATGAATAAATTAATTAAGAATGATTTGGCAACTAGAATACCAAAGAAAGAGTTATAAGTGATGAGCATTGTGTTGCATGCCTGAAAGGGAAACAACACTTGGTGTTTTACAAGCCAAAGGAAAAGAACTCTATCACTACTCCCGTACACTTATTACACATGGTTCTCTTTGGCCCTACCAATGTAATGAGTCTAGAAAGGACCTCATTCTATTTAGTGATCATAGATGATTTCATAAGAAACACTTGGGTTTTCTTTTTTAAAACTAAGGATGAGACTCCTCAATTCTCGAAGAACTTTATCTGAAAATTGAGAATCAAAGTGATTACAAGGTCAAGACCATAAGATGTGATTAAGGAACTGAATTCAAGAACCAAATCCTTGACACATTGTATGATGAAAAGGGTATTATAAGACAATTTAGTGTTCCTAGGACTCTTTAGTAAAATGGTTTTGCTGAAAAGAGATACATGACACTTATTGAAGCTACAAGAATCATGTTATATAAATCTAAACTGCCTATCACCTTGTGGACAGAGGTAATCAACACTGCCTGCTATGTGTAGAACAGAGTTTTAGTGGTTAAGACTCATCATAACACTCCTTATGAACCGTGACACAAAATGAGACCTTTCATTGGTTATCTAAGATCATTTGGATGTCCTTGCACCATCTTTAATACCAAAGATTAAGTGGCTAAATTTGTTGAGAAATTAGATGATGGAAACTTTATTGGATACTCTTCCTAAGCTAAAGCTTATAGAGTATATAATCTCAAAACTAGAGTAGTTGAAGAATCAGTCAATATGATCATCAATGAGCACACTCCCTATGTGAAAGGTTCTAGTCCTAATTTCCTATTTTATGTTGATTTAGTTACTAACTATTTTAACAAATCTTGTGAGAGTGTTTCACCATCTACAGGTAACTTATGAATAGAAGATCATGACCTAAGATTTGAGTTAAGAAGACCAAGCAAGAATACTACTTCAGCTCCAGTGGTAACTAACCCTCAAATGGAGTTCTTATCAGCACAACAATGACAGATCAAGATGATACATTGGAGTTTCCTATAAATTCTAGCCCATAGGCAAAAAAATCAAATAAATGAACTTCAAATGTTAGAGGAAATGATGGTGGTGACAGTGATCAAGAATTCATTGATGCTGATAACCACTCCATGGAAGATAACATCAATGATGTCATATACTCATTGGATCATGCTTCTCTTGATAAATATGCTGATGTGGTAGGAGACACTTTATTTCCAGATCTAAACTTCAAAAATTTACATTTGTCTAATCAACTTGCTATGATCCCTCAACTTAGGATCCACAAGTCATACCCCATCACAAACATCATTGGAGATGTTGACCAAGGGGTGAGAACAGGAGGACAAACTCATGACAAAAATGTTTTTCTATACTTTTTTTTTCCTAAATAGATCCAAATAAAGTTGATGAGGCTTTGAAGGATGGAAGTTGGGTTGAAAAATGCAAAAGGGGTTGCTTCAATTCAAAAGACAAAAGGTTTAGAACCTATGTCCTCTTCCTTGAGGGAAGATTATCATTTGAACCAAGTGGGTTTTTAGGAACAAGGAGGTTGATAAAGGACTTGTCATCATAAGCAAGGCAATATTTGTTGTTCAACGATATACATAAGAAGAGGGAATTAACTACATTGATGTCTTTGCTCCTATAGTAAGACTTGAAGCTGTTAGGATATTCCTAGCATTTGTTGCATCCAAGGACATCAAGGTCTACCAACTTGATGTCAAGTGTGCTTTCTTATATGGGGTGATTGATGAAGAGATGTATGTCAAACAACCACCTGACTTTATAGACCCAAACCATCCTAATTATGTTTGCAAGCTTGATAAAGCTCTCTATGGGCTGTACCAAGCACCAAGGAAGTGGTATAAGATACTATCTTAGTATGTCTGTCAGCATGGCTACAAGAAGGATACTATAGATGGAACTCTCTTCATCAATGGAATATGAAATGACCTGATGTTGGTTCAAGTATATATAGATGACATTTTCTTTTGGTCAATTAATCAAATGTTCTACAAAGACTTTGAAAGGGTGATGAAGAGTAGATTTCAAATGAGTGCCATGGGGGAACTAAATTTATTTTTAGGAATTCAAGTGAAGCAAGTTGACAATGACATCTTCATAAGTAAGTAAAAGTATGTAAGGGACATACTTACAAGATTTAACATGATTGAATGTAAGATTGCAAAGATTCTATAACTGGAAATCACTCTGTTGGGCCTAGTCTTAAGTGGGAGTGTGAAGATGAACATGTTTACAAGGTTATGACTGGGTCTCTTATGTATCTTACAGTAAGCATGCCTGATATCATGTTTGCTGCATTTGTGTAATATAGCAAGCCAAACCTAAGATATCATACCTGGTTGATGTGAAGAGAATGCTAGATATCTCAAAGGTGCCCCTAAACTAGGCCTTTAGTATCCAAAGAATTTTGACTTCAATCTGTATGCTTATACAAATAATGACTCTGGTGGTTACAACATGGCATCAAAGTTTTCATCCAGAGGATGTTAATTCCTTGGTGGAAGCATAGTTTCATGACAATGCAAGAAACAATCTTGTGTATCTACATCAACTGCTAAAGCTGAATACATCGTTGCTGCTAGCTGTTGTGGTCAAGTGCTTGGAATTCAGAATCAGATACTCGACTATGGATACAACTTCAAAGAGAGTCCCATTCATATAACAACTATAGTTCTATCTCTATCATAGAGAATCCTATGCAGCACTCAAGGAAAAAACACATCAACATCAGGTATCACAAAGGCTTTTGATGAATAAAGATTTAAATATATTGTATCAACTATTGGAATGATTAACTTTGAATACATTTTCTTAAATTTAATTCAAGACTATTTCTAAAAGAAACTATGTGTACAAAGTTGTCTAACCTATCACCTACATAAGCCAGTTTACCTAGGGAGAAAATCTTTTTCAATTGATATTGCTTAGAATTCTAAAAATCTTAAATATATTTCCTTTCGGAAGACAACTAAATTTTCTTTGAAAGATTTTTAAGTCATAAGAATCGTTACAATAATCAGATCGATCTCATATTTGAATATGCAGAATGTAATCAAATATGGAAAAGAAGAAGAAGAATAGAAGGATTTAAACACAATGTAAATAACTTCTTCTTTAATATTGCTCTCTGAATTCGGTGAATTACACTTGAGTAAAAATTTAGGAAACATGACAAAAGCATAACAAATACAAAACATGTTAAGTATTTATACTAAACAAAAATGTTCTCGCGCAAAAACATCCTTTCATACGAGAACCTAATTCTCAAGTGACATACATTTGTTGCGTGGGAAGTCTACTTTTCGCATGAACACTTGAACTTTATCTTGAACTTAATTTGATTTCCAAGCCTCTAGGTTCAACCCCTACAATCTCCCCCTAGGCTTGGTAAATCAATCTTCTTTACAAGTCCACATCATCAACTTTGTAGCTGCCCCCATAAGCATTCATCTTTTTATCCAAGGCCATCATGATCAACCTATCGAACTATGCTGGTAGTAAATGAATGGATTCATTAGCTACAATTGGAAAAGCCTGCATCCTCATCAAATGTTCTTTAACAAACTTTAGCAAATCCACATGGTCGATGATACGGTACTTTTTATCTGCACACTTTATCAACTTGCGTCCTATCTCTTTTTCACAACTCCACCCTATTAACTTTAACAAGCTGTTAACTGGCACTGGAGCGTGTATAGGGATCTTTTGTACATATCTTGGATGTCTATAAACACTTATCTTCATTGGTTTCTTTTTGTTCGGATAAATATGGTTCTCATCTTTAATGACTTTGGATTTGGTTGTCTTAAAGTCTTTAAAGTTGGTTTTTCTTTGTCTCCAGATTATGTTCCTTATCCGATTGCCCTTCCTATAGTTACTTGGATTAATAATTGGAACACATGCCATAGCATATAAATCTAGTACTCTATGAGTATGAAAATCATGCTCATAAGAATATGAAAATTGATCACATATAAATTATTTTCATCATCATACGCCCAACTGATAATCGGCTTTGAATTTCCGTACCTTGTGAAAGGTTTGGAATGACAAAGAGTATGAATGTAAACTGGCGGTGGAGGTGGATCGACAGTAATGTTACCAACCTAACGAACAACCATTTGAAAGGTTTGGTCTAATGCCTTGTTAGTGGTCTTTGAAGTACCAGTCTCTCTAATAATTTCTCCCTCTTCAACTAGAATATTTGAAAACAAATCCTTTAAGATCTTCCAAAATATATCTGTATAATCCATATCTTCTTTTAAATTATCAAACGATCCAAAATCCACATTCTTTTCTTCTTCCAAAATACTTTGCTTAAATAAGTACAAATCCTTCTAATATTAAGCTTCTGTGGCAGGATCAAACGACAAATAATCAACAATATCATTAGGACTTGGTCCAGAGACATTAGTAGTTCCTGACGAGTAAGAAGTACCAGTAGTATCACTCGTATTACCTCCTTGATCATCATCGTCGTCATCGTCATCATCATCATCATTATCCTCATCATCATCCTCATCATCAAAATCAAAATCTAAATGCTCTATGTCACCATTATCAGCAACTAAGTTAAGAATAGGCATCGTATGCTCAAGCACTACAAACGCATCTCCAGTATAAGATAGAAGTTGATCCTTAGTAGCCTGAATAGGTATATCAGAAAGAGGCTCTTGATCAACAAGAGTAGTGCCTGTTGTCCCTAGACTAGATTTAGGATCAACATGCTTTGTAGCAGCAACCTTCCCATCAACCAGTTCTGGACCAACAAATTGCTATCCACTAGATTCTCCAACCTTTGTGTTATGATGTTGTGTGAATGATGAGTACGCAAGAGAGGTGAGATCTCTTAGATTCTGCACCATGATCTAAACATAAGTGAGCATAATCTGTTGTTGGCTCTCAAGGCTCTTAATCTATTCATCCTTCTCATACACACTCTAATATAAATCATCAATAATCTGAGACTTCTTTAACATCTCTCTTAAGTGTACTCACCCTCTACTCTAAGGTAATGCTTATTGGTGAAAAAGAAGATGATTCTGGTTGAGGTCTTGATTCAGGAGTAGTGTTGAAAAAATCAGTATCACCAAACAAATCATGATGAGTTGGTTGTCTTCGTGAAGTTCTCAAACTATCATCAGTAGTAGTAGTAGCAAGCATAGATGTGGATGTCACAGTTGTTGACTCTATGACTATCACTAGTGTAGTAGCCTCGCTAACTATGACTAGAATATTAGACATAAATACATAATGTGGTAGTCACTATGGTCATCAGGGTCCAACGTTTCCTCAAAACTCCTCGTCCTCTACCCCTCCCACGAGAACTTTCACCAGCAACCCTTGCTATTCTCTTCTTTCGGCCTCGAGTAGGAGTATCATAAGGTGTAAAATCTGCATCATGATCCTCAACAATACGTTTTTCCAGTGTCTCACGTACTCTGGGATGCTTTTGTAACGTATAAGGCACATTGCCTAACTGATCACTGCCAGTCTCACTGTCATCTCCTCCAACTTCTAACCATTCACTTACTTCTTCTTTAGTAGATTTTTCTCTGGGTTGTGAACTTTCAGGAACCTTCTTATGCAATACTAGAAGATGTACCAGTTGTATCATCTCTATATGCATAAATTGTTTTACTCTTATCAGCCTATGCCTCAGCTTGGAAATCAATAACAAACCCCCCAAGCTTAGCAAAATATGAACCATCCCATGCATTTCCTCTTACTCCCGTAAGATATGTGAAAATATATTTTCTTCATCACTATAACAGAATAGGTAGATGAATTGGATATAGCTAACTTAGGATGAGCAACATTCACAATCATCTGTGTGAACCTCGGGTACATAATAAGTTTCTTCCTTGGAGCGGCTATGACATTCTTCTACATCTCTGAGAAAAATGGCCTTGGATATACTAAATGGAAGATCAACAACTAAGGAAACAACAATGATCCGAAAATGGTGCTCAGACTATCCATGCTAGCCTTAGATTGCTAAGGCAGTAGATAACAACATGAAAGAAATACTTCTAGAATGGAGGCAAGTATTTCTTCTCCAGAGATGGATATCGGTGATTATAATCCATACGAACTAAACAGTCCTTAGTAGTAGCATGAGTAATCTTGATTGGTGCACGAGGGATGTATTGTAATAGTAAGACATTGTTAATCACTTCGACATAGATAACAACTCTTTTTCCCTTCACGATGGCTGTAATGCAAAGCTCACCTTCAGCTTCTATCTCATTCACAGCTCATTGCCAAAACTCGTCTATCACGTCTGTATAAATCACCTGGTTAGCTGATATAGCATGAAATATTATGGACATCTTCAATCTTTCTATCAAGGATCTTAAAAGAGCTTTATCTTCCGAAACATCTCCCAAATAGGAAATGGCATTATGTTTTTTGTTAAAAATCACAGGTCGAGCCATCTAAAAAAATTTAACAAAATTTTTAAGTACACAATAAGAAATCATAAATTTCAACACTTAGAAAAAATTTGAAAAATTTGAACTATTCATGAAAAATGTTTAAACTAATCGTATGAAATTAAAAATTATGAAAATTCATCTATTCGTGCGACAAGTTCATCTTTTCGCATGAATATGAATTTCAAACTGATTTCAACTTCTCGCGCGAAAAGTAATATTTCCACGTGACTAGTTTCCAAGACTTACGCGTGCGACAAGTCGGTTCAAAATCAAATTTTCAATTAAAGTTTTTTATATGTCAATCAATTAAACACGTTCATTAGATGTCGATTAAGACATTGTTATGGTTCATTATATTTAATTTGTTTGTTTTAACATGTATTAATCCAATTTAACCTCGGTTACAACTCACATCATCTAAAATCAAAGAACTAAACATCAATATACCTTGTAACACTATTTGAAATCAATAGGCGACCTTAATGAACAATGGTAATTGGTTTAACAGAGGTTTTACACTTAGAATTTTTGAATGAATTTTTTCTGATTTTTTCGTGCAAATGGTTTACTTTTTGCACAACTATACCTTTTAAAGATCTTGACTTCTCTTGTGAGAAGTCAAATTTCTTATTTGATGAACTTTTTGCAAATCATTGAACTTTTCGCATGACTTATGAACTTTTTGCGCGACAGTTAGATTTTTTTAACAAACTTTTATCCTTTTGTTTTATCAAAATCAACATTTTATTAATCATTTCATTTAGCCCTTTTGATTTCCTAAGAAATATGATTTATTTACCTAAGTGCTTACAATTATTCTAATACCCTTAGCTTTTGAAAATTACAAAATTAAACAAAATTTAAACAACACTGAAGAAAACTAAGTAAAAATAAAAACTTACTCACACACATATTATACTATTAATATAAAATCTTTTTGATAAAATTTTCAAGCATAGGATCATATTTATTTAGAAATAATCATTAACAATCTTCCAGCATTATTTTTATACACGACTGCATCTGTTGATTGTCAATATATTTTATCCTTTTAAACTTATACTTCAAGTTTTCTTAGACTTCAAGCTATGATTTTATCAAGTTCTGGTTAAGTTATATGATATTAGTGGATCCCACAATAAAAAATCCTTCAAAACTCTTATCCAACTTCAAGACACTATTAAACATAAAATATTAACAATTTGAAGGACTTACATGCGAAGTCGGACTTACATGGTACATCTTTTGATTTTGCCTCCTGTGTCGTAACATATTCTGAAAGAAGAAAATATTATCATATAGTATCTATGTCTATAACATATCTTTTATTAATGTACTCATTGGTATCTTTTTATTCCGATATATATACACACACACACACACACACACATACATATATATATATATGAGATGAATCAAAAAGTAACCGGCTTGAGTATGACTAGACTGTAACTCTCAGTCTGTTTTAGCATGGAATTAGTGTATTTACAAAAGCTTGATGAGTTACCCACTTTAGTCATAGATGTTTACTTTTAGTGAATCATAGTACATAGTGCTTTTTATTCTTGATCATCAAGCCTATCAATATATTAAACATAATACAAGTCAATTTCTAGTATACTTTCAGATGTAATGAATTAACATCAAGAAATATACTATCATTTCCTATATAACCTTGAAAATTTTGATTTTCTCAAATTTTGTAAACACAAAATACTTTTATATTTTTCTTCAAGCTTTTTTACACCCCTTAGAACAAAATCTTTTTCGAAAATTTTCATATTTTCTCCCCTAAAATTGTGATTATGTAGACAGAAAATAATAATTTTAAAATAAAAATTAAGAAAAATATTTTTGTAAAGGGTGTAGGAATAAAAGTTAATCGTTTCAATGATTAAACCAAAAAATCAATTTTGGAATTATCAAACGCCAACAAATCGGTGATGTTGTCATCTAAAGGAACTGATTCCAAATGAATATGTTTTCGTTCAAAACAATCACGGATAAAGTGCCTGCGGGTGTCGATGTGTTTTGTCTTTGAATGTTGAATTGGATTCTTCATAATGTTAATAACTGCAATGCTACCACATAAAATTGTAGTGTCAGAAAGGTTAAGGCCATAATCAAGAAGTTGTTGAATTCATACAATTTGTGAACAACTTGAAGCAACCACATATTAACTTTATGCAGTGGAAGTTGACACTGTCTGTTGTTTCTTGCGCTACCATGATATAAATCGATTACCTAAAAATTGACACCCACCGGTGTTTGACTTCCTGTCCAAATTACATCCAGCATAATCATTGCCAGTATAAGGAAATAAATTAAAATAGGAGTTTTTAGGATACCAAAGACCAAGTGTTGGTTCACCCTTGACATACTTAAAAATCCACTTGACAGCTTTCATGTGTGATTTTTTTGGATTACTTTGATAATGTGCACACTGACAAACAGGGAACATGATGTCTGGCCTACCTATAGTAAGATGCATCAGAGATCCGATCATTGATCAATACATGTATTCATCAGCATGATCTTGCCTGAGATTTGGAGTCAAACTAGGATGAGAGACATAGGAGTTGAAGCTATTTAAGAATCTTGAAACTTGTATTTTTCTAGAATACCATGAATATATGTTTGTTGATGTATTACGATACCTTTATCATCCTGTTTAACTTGGATTTTCAAGAATAATGAAATTTCTACAAGAGAAGTCATCTCAAATTTCTTCTTCATCACTACTTCAAATTCCTTGCATAACTCATCATTTGTAGATCCGAAAATGATATCATCAACATAAACTTGAACAAGAATTATATCATCACCAGTCTTCCTTAAAAACAAACTTTGATAAATAGCACCTCTCAAATAACCATTTGCAAGCAAATGTACAGTTAGAGTACCATACCAAGCATGATGCTTGATGTATGCCATAAAGTGCTTTGTCTAACTTGGACACATATTCAGGATGATCTAAATCTTTAAAAGCTGGTGGTTGACAAATATAGGTTTCTTCTTTCATTTCACCGTACAATAAAGCAGATTTAACATCCATCTGATAAACTGTAAAGTTCTTGTATGAAGCATAAGCCAGAATAATACGTATAGCTTTTAGTCTGGCAACGGGAGCAAATACTTTTTCATAATAAAGACCTTCAATTTTATAGATCCCTTGAACAACAATTCTGGCTTTGTTACGAAAAATCACATCTTTCTCATCCGGCTTGTTCTTGAATATCCATTTTGTTCCCATTAGCAACTTTCATTTTAGAAGTTTACACAGTTACCAAACATTCAGATTTTTAAATCGCATCAGCTCATCTTGCATGGCCTCTACCCAAATGTTCTCCTTTAATTTTGTTGGAACTGTACAAAATAGTCTATATTATCAACACAGTCAAAGTAAGCAATAGTCAACATCATGGTCAAAGTCAACGCAAAAGTCAAACATGACACGTTCGAGATGAAAAATCAAGACGAGACGTTAAAGATCTAGATGACTAGGAGTTTTATTGTAATAAATATATTTTGTGTGAACAAAATATATTTTATCTTGTTTTTAGTCATTTTTATGTTTTATATGTAATTTTCATTAATTAACCTAAGTCTAGGGAGTTAAGTGCAATTAATAGTATTAGTCTAGATTATAAATAGGTTAATTATCATTAGTGTTGATGATGGTTGAATGACCAAGAGATTGAGAGATTACTTGTAAACATTATTTGCAATCTTATTAAAGATTAAAGGGGTTTTAGTGTATTTATTATATTTTGATCTATAATCTTCATGATTTGATTCAAATTTGATCATCCTGGATTTACAATTTGGTATCAAAGCCATTTTGGATCAAATTCACTGAAGATTTGAAGATATTTAGAGAGAGAAGTTGAGGTTTTGGTTGTTTTTGTTTAATATCAATTTTAGATCAAATTCGAGTGTATTTAATATCAAATTTGCTTGAATTTTGTTTGTTTTTGGTTGGGGAAGCTCTGTTAATCATCAGATCTCAAATCCATTAAGTTTTTGGTGATTTCAGATTGATTTCGTGTTGAAAAAGCTTTTCAGCTTCGTCGAGCGAAATTACAGATTCATCCAGCAAAACTGCCTGTTCTTTCAGTGAAACTACAAGTCTTTTACACTTTGTAGTTAATTTTAGCATCTCTGTGAAACTAGTTTCATTGAACGAAGTGCTTGTGGGTGCTTTACAAGCGAAATTGCTTCCCAATGTATCATTGAACGAAAGTTCAAGCTTGTTTCGTGCGAACTTGTCGGCGAAACTAAGCTGTTTTAGGTATTTGGCTAACGAAACTGCTGCCGAAATTTCTAGCGAAACAACTCTCGGCTCAGTGAAACTAGAGTTCACAGCAAAAATAGCTTTGCGAAACTATAATTTTGGCGAAATTATTATTTCTTCAGCGAAATTCGAATGTTAAAGATGACTTTTCCCCCCTAGTTGGGATTAATTGAGTTCATTCTGATAAAGAAATTTTCATCGATTTTAAAAGATTTATAAAAAAAACAAGCTGACTATGTCAGCTTGACCCCAGTTGCTAAGATTGTTTAGCGTGACATTTAAAAATAATATTTTCCAGGAGAAGAATTATTTTACAATTTTTGAGAAAAATATTTTTGGGGCTTTTTATTGTTCAAACTTTTTAAAAATAATGTCATCTTCAGAAGACTTTAAATCAGATAATCTCACAATGGCAGAAAGCTGATTTGACTCTTTTGTAGGTATGAAGAAAGAAAAATTTTCAGATTTGATTAATCGATTTTTAAAGGTGGCAAATAATCTAAAGAAGCATGTTCCTAACCTCAGTAATCATGAACAAATTCAAAAGCTTCTTGACTCTCTTCCATCTGCATGGAATCATCAAGTTAAAATATTGAAGCAAGAAAGAGGTTATGTTGACACAAAACTTATGGATATGATCAACAGACTAAAATCTCTTGAGCTGGATATCCAAAGAAACGAATTTCAACAAGCCGTGTTCCCACATCAAACCCACGCGCTTAATACTGATCTTGTTTCTTCTGTAACAAGCATACTTGATTACGAAACAAAGATGATTGAAAAGTTAAAGTTATTGAAAAATGATTCAAACTCTAAATTTGAGAGAACCGTTCAAGAGAATCGTGAAGCTTTAAGAGTCAATAATGTCAGTGAACTGGAGTCCGTGAGAACCGATGATGATAAGGCTGGAAAAGCTGATAACAGAAAGAAAGAATCTGAGACTGACGAGATGCTGAAGGTAACAGAAGAGGAACAACAAAAAATACAAGGGTTTGCAACTGTGAAAAGAGCTTAGCTGTAGAACGAACTATCATGGGTCTTCCTTATGAGACTGTTAAGGATATGTGTTCTTCATCTTCCAAAATCAGATTATTTGGGATTTATAAGGCCAATAGATTGTTACTTGAAAATGAAAAGGAATTAAAAATAATCAATTAGGAATTAAAGAAAAATAAAATTGCTTTTTTAAGGAAACTTAATGAAGCATTGGTTGAAAATGATCTTTTAAGAAGAACCATTTTGGAGAGTAACGTTGAAATTAATACTTTGAGAGATGATTATGATTCTACAACTGGTATAGGATACAATAAACCGAATGCTGACAGTCAAGCTAACGACTATTCAGTCCTGGTTGTTTGTAAATCTATATCTACTATTTCTTCTAACTTCTTTGATAAGTTTAAAGCAGGTGAAATTCGTACTTTTGAGCCTGTCAAGATTGTGAAAGAAGAGATAAATCAGGAATCATCTAATCATCAAGTTCCAACAACAACAACACATCCTACTTCTATCAATCAAGATCCATTAGAGAAAGATCTGTGTATACGAGACTGGATAAGCTCAGATGATGAATCAATCACAGAGGAGCATCTTGGTTCCTCACAGATCAAGATATCTCCTGACATTGTCAAGTCTCAAAAGCTTCCAAAAGCTGAATCAAGACCTATACGGTTCTCTTCTCCAATTTCAAAACAAGCTTGTCAACCAGTGAAGATCTCATTCCCTGTTCAGCATAGCAAATGCCAAAACAAGCAAGAATCTGCTACAAGCTCAAAGCAATCCTTCTCAGCACCTGCACAACACGGGACTACAAAGAATCAAAAGCCTTTTAAGGCTTGTTTTGAGTGTGGAAAAGAAGGTCATATGGTAAAGATGTGCCCTCAAAGACTTGCTTCGGATGGTAAAGACAAAACGAATTGCTTCTCCAGCTGTAAGTCTACAAAGAATGTTTCAGATGGTAAAGACAACATAGGTTGCTTCTTTGGATCAAGAGGTAATAAGCACACATCTTTGAATGGTTGGAGGAGAAACCCTCCATCCAAACCTTTTCATGTGAAGCCGGATTCACATGATTCAAAGATGAAAATAACCAAAGGTTTAAAACCAAATTCCTTTCCTTTTGCTCTTAAACAGAAAATGTTTTCCAAATTTAATTCATTCAAATCCAAATTAATTGAACCGAAACAAATTTGGCAAATTAAAAAGAAGGATACAAATATCCTCGATTGTTTAAACGGTTGTGTGTTGAAGCTGGTTTCTTATATCGATGAAAATGGAACTTCCAGGACTATGATGGCCTGGGTTCCCCTTTCTAACTAATTTGTTAATGAGTGCAGGAACATTTCAGGATGATTGTTAGTAATCCGGTTTACTGCCAGGGATTGTTCTAATTCAAATTTGAGGCGGAACAAACAGGTTAAGGTCATGGCATTTTACTAACAATCTAGATTTTTATCTACACAATCATCGTTCTCACTTCACAATCACTACTTATTTCTTGAGAATTCATTTCTTATCTTCATATTAGTGCACTTTGGAAGACCTACTTTGATAAAATTTTATTTTTGTATAGTTTATAAAAAAATTAAAAAAAACAAAAAAATAAAAAAATTTAAAAAATAAAAAATAAGTTTGCAAAAATAAAAATTTAGGGGGAGAGTATATAAGTAATACATAAAAAATAAAAAAGAACTGGGAACTTGATTCGAGATGACTGAAAAATGATTGTATATCATCTTGAAATGCTTGTTTTTGCATGACATGCGCTTTTAAAATGAGAAATGATAGTAACTGATGCTGCTCTCTGATTTACATCTTAATTTTTTTAATTGCAAATAATAGAAAAACAAACAGATTCTTTAATGATATGCTTGGTAGACTCAGCCTGAAGAATAAAGTAAACAACAACATAATGATTTAAATTAAAATATATGCTTAAGGATGTATGGTTTTACGCAATCATTTTGGCGTGTACGAAAACTAAGTCCCGAAAAAAATTGGATTGAGAATTGATCTTTCACCCGCCATGATACAAATCATATAAGCCATATCTTTGAGTCATGTTTGGTGTATTTATGTGTCTTGTGTTTGTGCTAATCTCCTTTACTGTACGGAAGTACGGACCTGGAGTGATGATCTCCTTTGCTGTACGATAGTACTAACCTAGAGCTCTCATCAACATACGATTAAATGGTCATCTCCTTTGTTATACGTGAGTATAGACCTGGAGCTCTCACCATTTTGGTCTAAATAGTGTCAATTCATCTAAAATGATGAATTCATCACAGATTGCAATATTCTGTTGATTGTCACTTGCACTCTAATGCACAAGCCTTGTTCTATAAAGATCGTAACAAAATTCAAGAAATCCTGAGGTTGGATGAGGGTTTTTGCCAAATGATTGTGGGGTCCTAGCATTCTAAAGAATTTAATCGAACCTTAACAAATCATTTGCTGCTTGTTGAAAAAAAATAGGGCATGAGTTTAAGTGGATAAACATATCGACAATCATTATTGATCTATTTGTAAATTCAAAATCATTCAAAGACTGTGATTAGATTCAGTTATCAGTGTGATCTTATTGCTTGTCGATGATTAATTTCATCTTTGTGCTAAAGTATATCTTGAGGATGTGATCTCATGATCGATTCAGTTCTCGGTTATAAAAAATGTTATAATAAATGTATATAATAAAGAAATTATAATAAATTTCCATTTCAAAATTTATTTTAGGTCTTCCATATTATGCTGTTACATTTTTCATGCATTTCATAGATATTGCGCTCAAACGAACACGGGTTCGCTTGTTTTCATACACAGATAAACACGGGTTTATTTTGTTAAAATGAAATGATCTAATTAGAAATTTCAAGATTGTGTTTGTGAATGTGCTTCAGATTTCTGCTGCAAGTGATGGCCGATCATCAGTTATGCAGTATATCTGATCAAAGAACCTGTTCCTCAAGTTTGCAGAAGATACCGAGCTAGGAATCCTCCTCCTACATCTTCTAAAGCACTCAAGATTATAGATTTGGTAAAGCTGTTCCAATATCCTCACAAAAGATGCACTCAAAAAGGGGGAACATATAAATAGGGGGAGTTTATGAGATGAATAATTTTTCTTATCAGATTCAGAAAGCTTCAAAGCTGAATATCTTAAGATTGTTCACTTCTCGGTGTTGATTTCGTTTGAAGATGTTGATAATGATAGACTAAGGGTGAGTATTGTTAGAGCTGTACAAGGTAGTCTATATTATCAACACAGTCAAAGTCAACAATAGTCAACGTTATGGTCAAAGTCAATGCAAAAGTCAAACACGACACGTTCGAGACGAAAAACCAAGAGGAGACGTTAATGATCTAGAGGACTAGGAGTTTTATTGTAATAAATATATTTTGAGTGAACAAAATATATTTTATCTTGTTTTTAGTCATTTTTATGTTTTATATGTAATTTCCATTAATTAACCTAAGTCTAAGGAGTTAAGTGCAATTAGTGAATATTAGTATAGACTATAAATAGGTTAATTGTGATTAGTATTGATGATGGTTGGATGACCAAGAGATTGAGGGATTACTTGTAAAAATTATTTGCAATCTCATTGAAGATCAAAGGGGTTTTAGTGTGTTTATTATATTTTGATCTATAATCTTCATGATTTGATTCAAGTTTGATCATCCCGGATTTACAAATTCTATCTTAACATTCTTGGGCACAATTTGATAATGGATCGATGATTGCTTCAATTGGATGATTTTTGTGAATTCTCAGCTGAGGAATAATATCTTTAGAAATAACCTTATCTAGATTGTAAATATGACCAACTGGTTTTTCAACAGTATTTTCTCCTTTTGGTTGATAAACTATACCCTCCTCTTGATGTTTATCAATATTAGAAGACAAATCACCAAATGGAACTTGAATAGTATCAATTGAATCATCTTGAGTAGAAGAGTAACTTGCATCTGAAACTTTAGGGCTTGTTCAACAACATGTACATAATATGCCTTAACAGATTCTAACACTTGTGGAACAACTGAAATATTCAAAGAAGAAGATTGCACGACCAGTGAAGGGTGGTCACTTACAACATAACAACACAAAGAGGAGATTAACTTTACTAATCAAATAGTGAAACTAGATTAACCACAATAGATGATATTAAGAACACAAGTAAAAGACAAAACAAGATAGCAAGACACAAGGAGATGGTTTTTAAGATTGTAGTATATTGCCTTCTCAAGTTCTATTACAAGTGTTACAAAGCATATTCATAAAGTTACAAGAACATGAGATACTTATACTACATCCTACAACCGGCCATACTTTTAAGGCCAGTTGGATACAATTGACTAGACTCAAAACAAAATCAACTATAGAGTCAAAAGGCAGATTGCCTTTTGACTTGTGACTATGACATGCCATAGCTCACATCCTAATATATTACAAAATGATAGAGTACATAAAGTAGAAAGTTACAGACACAAGACCTCAATGTACAGTTACCAAAAGCATGGAACTTTTCACCAACTAATGTAAGTTGGTCACTTTACAGAGTTGCAGTAGAAAGGAGTCCAGCTTTAAGGAAAAGTACATCAGATAAAGCCCGTTGTTAAAAGTCTTCGGAAGAAATCTGTCTTCTAGTGTTAGCTTCGGAAGACGTTGTCTCTGAAGCTTCGGAAGACTTCATCTTTGGCTTTGGAAGATATTGGTCTTGGCTTCGGAAGATTTCGCGCTTAGAATATTTCTATTTCTTGTGTAAAACTGCCGAAGCATGCTACGTCAAGATACTTGTGCATGCATGCAGGAGAGACTTTGGGTGTTTGGGTTGAATCAGCCTCTTCATATAATATCTACAAACTCCCCCTAGGCTGATGCTACCAAAACACTTGAACACTTCAGATGTTGACAGTCCTCATCAGGATAATGACCAGCCCCTTTTTATGAGATGATCAGGATCCTTCAGACTCTCAAAGTGTCTTCTCATGTCAAAGAGATCATGCAGAGGCAGATTGAACATGTCTTGCCATGTGTATACATCCTTAATGCCTTGATCTCTAGTGACACGCCACCTTTCTGGATTTGTGGTGTATGTCCAGGATAGGATGGGTCTTCCTGATACTAGAGGAGCTACTTGAGTAGGAGTTAGTTGAGCATCCTTTGATTGTACATCCTCTGGATGTTCAGACTCATCCTGAGGGCTGGAGATGGATGCTTCTTCTTTCTTCTTTGACTTTGGTTTAGAAGCCATCCTTTTTCTCCTCTTAGAACCTTTTAACTGAGAAGACTGGCCTGCAGCACCCGATTGATCTTCATTGTCTTTCTCAATTGAGTTTTCCTCTCTTACAGGGTCAAATTGAGAAGGGATAGAACCCTGTTGTGGATCAGAAGATGAAGCTTGTTGAGATTTAGTAGGAGGTTCAGGTTGTGTTGTCTGTAGTTGTTCATCCTTAACCTACACTTCTGGTGGAGCTTGACTTGGAAGGGAGTGTAAGTCAATTAGCTCTCCACTCTTGATCTCCTGCTTGATTACCCTTATATGCTCATCCATAATGGATAGAGACATAGAGTCAAGTCTCCTTCCGGAGAATCCATACAGCTTCAAGAAGCTCATCATCCTCTGCCTGTCTGCAAACTTCTTCATGCTCTTATGGATGATGTCTCTTGACTTAGCAGCTTCTTCCCTTAGCTTCCTTTTAGTTGTCTTTCTTTCCTTGACTATCTCAAGTTCAAGTTGTTTGAGATAATCAAACTCAACCTAGTCATAGGGTAAAGGAAGAAGTGCATCTGCCTGATAGAGGCCTGTGGCACTTAGGTAGTTGATCATCTTGATCCTGTCTTCTTCTTTGTCTACCTAAGGTTCTTGTTAAAGCACCTTATGTGCAGGACTTTCTTGAACTGGGGAGAGAGTAGGCACATGCTTATATAATCTCTTCTTTTTTTTTCTTCTTTCATTTATACCAGTAGTTCAGCATCTTCTGCCTTTTTCTTCTCCTTTGACCTTTCCATGTCAACCAGTTCATTCAGTTCCTCTAAGGGGAGAGAAATGACATTGTCAATGTCATAGTTCCTAGTCTGTAAGTAGTTTATCCTGACTGCCCTTAACTCATCATCCTGAGTGTTTGGTCTGGGGGCATCCTTGATAGCAGATTCCATGAGTCTTGCAAACCCAGAAGACGAACTTTCTCCCCTCAACTTCCTTTTCCTCTCTCTCTCTCCTCCTCAATCTCCTCAGATGCCATCTTTCTTTTCCCTTTGTCACTCATAGACCTTTGTGACTCAGGGTGGAGAGAGCTTTGGCCTTCATTGCTTGGTGTAGCATCCGAGCTCTAGCAAGAGAGAGGTTGAGAAGCACCTTCACCAGCAGGTGTCTCAAAAAGGGTATGAATCTCTACAGCAGTTGATGATGATGAGACAAGGCTTTCAAGTTCTTCCACTGGGCCTTCAGTCAAGGTTTCCCCTATGAAACTAATCTTAGGGTCTGCCTCAACATCTAGTTGACCGATGGCATTTCCTGATTGTCTGAGTCTCCTTCTGAAGCTGAACTCTACAGTGATTTGGATACTCTAAGCCAACCTGTTAGCTTGTCTTGATTGGCTTTTATTGACAAGTGGCATGTTGACTAGATCCAGACCTTCATAGAAGCTCAAGATCTGAAAAGTGAAGACCTCTTGTTGTCCTTGAACACTAAGAATGATGAGGGATTTTCTGTTGCTGTCATACCTCCACCTAATGATGTGATTTGAGGTTGGTGGAGATGACATTGCCCTTGGTATTCCTTCCTCAAACAGACTCTGAATGATAGAGTCTATTTTGTCCAAATCAATATGAACTTGAGGAAGTTGTTGAGTATGCACATTTGCAAGTGAGGATGGTAAGTCCTCAATGTCCACAGTCATTGAAGAACTCCTAGGTTCTGTGATTGTAATGACTTTTTTGCCCCTTTTTGGTAGCATCACCCACTTGCATAGGTGAGCTAGGAGTTAGGTCAATCACATCCACAGGTTCTTGTGTTCCTAGTTGAGCTCTACTCAAAGGTCTTCCAGCTAGTTTGTTCTTGAGATAAAAAATCTCAAGTTGGTGATCATCGACCCTGTTGTGTAAGGTAGTCACTTGAGATTCAAGGTGACTGACCTTGGAGACTAAATAGGTGCATGTTTTAGACAGTTTTTGCACCTTTAGTCTTAAATTCCCCTCATCTTTATCAAAAGAATCATTAGGGGATGAGATGATTGGACCA
The DNA here is from genome assembly GCA_018326385.1 of Flaveria bidentis. Classification (NCBI taxonomy): domain Eukaryota; kingdom Viridiplantae; phylum Streptophyta; class Magnoliopsida; order Asterales; family Asteraceae; genus Flaveria; species Flaveria bidentis. The sequence continues at coordinate 19,565 of BJCM01266904.1, read as the reverse complement.
GAGTCCTCTCTCTTACCACCAGCTTTAGGTTCTAGGCTACCGGGTTTCCTCTGCTCACTAGCAGCCTCAGTTGAGGTGTCAGTGGGCTGAGTTCCATAGTTGAGGTCTTAATGATAGAATCACCTGCAGAAGTGAGAGCCTCTTTCATATGGACATCCTGAATAGATTCAGAAGTGTCCACCTCAGTAATGGGTGACTGATGTGGGCTAGATATAGGAGATTCAGGAGTACTCATATCTCTTTGAGTAGGGGAAAAGAAGATAGACTCATGGTACTCACTGAAACCTAAATCTTCATCAGTATAGAAGTCAAGGTTTGGAATTGGTTGGTTTAAGTCCAAAGGCTGAGGATGGTAACTGTCCCTTGACGGTTGATCACTTGATTGTTGAGACTCAGAGTGATGGCTTAAGGAATTTGGGCTTATGAGCTCATCAGGCTGAGCATGAGGAACCTCAGCACTGATTATTGAAGGAATGGGAGTGGTCTGCTCCTTAGGATAAGTGGGAGCTCCGATGTCCACTTCTTCCTGTGTGGGTGAGTATATAAGGACCTGCACAGACTGAGTAGTTTGAGTAAGGATTCGTTTGGATTTTCTTTGGTAGGTGAGGGTGATTTGTTGCTGTATAAGTGGTTGGGATATAGAAGGTGTGGGTTCAACACTAGCTGGTGCTGTTAGGTTGTCACCTTGAGCAATGAGCTTTAATATTTTTGGGACAAGGGCTGTTTCTACCCCAGAGAAGCCAATAGTGGGCTTTCTCAAGATTTTAAAGATGTCGGGCTTCATCTGTCCTAGTTTAAGAGTAGTACCTGTTCCTCATAACTGTGAGCCCAGTTCACAGTTAAGAATGTGTTGAACATATCTAGGGAACATGTAATACTCTAAGGAGTCCAAGTTTGCAAGCATATTAGTATATACAAACTAAGAGTACCTTAACTTGACTCCCTGAAACATCCTATGAACAATAAAGGAGAGATATTCAGGAATCTGGTCCCATCCACCATGCTTGTTTGATAAGTTGTGGTTGACCACATGGAGCAGGAATTTCATTGGGATGAGACCTTCCCTTTCCTAAAGGTCTTTACAGAGAAATCTCCTTCATTGCCCATCTGCGCGAAGGAGTGGTTGATAGCTTCTTTGGGAAAGAACACCTCACCTTCTTCATCATCCAGCTGAAGATGCATGTTGATGATGGCCGAAGTGATGAAGACTGTTCTCCGCTGCATTGTGGCAGATAGTGCCTTCTCCCCATCCAGGACGGCCTCTTGGCAGGTCTTCCAAAATTCTAGCAGTTGATCCTCATAAAGAGTAGGATCAATGGTTTGGGAGGTGAAGTAGTTAGATAGAGTTAAGAAACGGCAAACCTCTGAGAAACGAGGATCTTTCTCAGAGTGTAATAAAGCAACTTGGTTGTGTTGCCTGTGTAACTGCATGGAGAAGTTTGGATTATTTCTTTGGTTAAGGTTGGCCATTTTTAGAGAGCTTAAGGATGAAGAAAGAAGAACAAAAGTAATCTCAGAGAGAAATTTGGGTTTTCAGGAGGAAAGAAGGAGATGATAGAAAGAGGGGGAAACATTGGGTTTATAAGATAAAGTTTAATAAAAGAGGATAAACTTTGAAATCCGAATATCGGTCCCACCTCTGAAAAAGTAGTTTGCTTATTGCTCAAAAAGTAGTTTTCTTGAAATTCGAAAATCTTCTGAAGGTAAATATTTTTTGGAAGTTTTAATAAAAAGCTTCCGAAGCCAAAATGACTTCGGAAGAATTTCCTAAGAGTTGTGAAAAATTTGCTTCGGAAGAAAATTAAAACTTGGATGCTTTGTTCAGAAGAGCAAAGCTTCCGAGAGTTAATTTGATTTGGAAAAAAGAGGTCCTTGAAAACATATAAGTGCCTGAATAAGTGTTAAGCTTCGGAAGATATTTCAGAAATTCCTTCCAAAGGTAAATTATTTAGACAGTTATTTGTTTTTGAAGGCATGAGTTTCTTCCAAAGGTAAAAACATATCTTTCGAAGAATCAAAATTTTTCAAAATTATGAGGAAAGACTTCAAAAAGTTTTATCTAAAGAAAAACAGGAGCTTGTGAAGATGATAGACTAGACAACTTAGAACACACTGATTTTAAGAAATAATAAGAATTAGTATTAAGAAAAACCTACTCAAAGTTTATCATCCTAATAGCTGATACAAGATATTTAAATCTCTGTTTATCAAAAGCTTTTGTAAAAAGATCAACATATTATTTATTTGTGTGAACTTTGACTAGTTTGATTAATCCATTTTCAAAATTATCTCTAATCAAAAGATACCTAATATTGATGTGTTTTGTCCTTGAGTGATGCACATGATTCTCTGTGATAGAGATAGTACTTTTGTTGTCTATGTGAATGAGAGTCTCCTTGAAGTTCAATCCATAGTCAAGCATCTGATTTTGAATCCAAAGCACTTGAGCACAGCAGCTTGCAGCGGCAATGTATTCAGCTTCAGTAGTTGTTGCAGAGAGACAAGATTGTTTCTTGTATTGCCATGAGACAACCCTTCCACCAAGAAACTGGCATCCCCCAGATGTAGACTTTGCATTCATGTTGCAACCACCATAATCACTATCTGTATAAGCATACAGATTAAAGTCAGAATTCTTAGGATACCAAAGACCAAGCGTTGAAGCACCTTTGAGGTATCTTAGAATCCTCTTGATAGTGATAAGGTGAGACATCTTAGGATTGGCTTGATATCTTGCACAAATACATGTAGCAAACATGATATCAGGCCTGCTACTATAAGATACATAAAAGACCCAATCATAGCCCTATAAAGGTGTTCATCTACACACCCCCCCTCAAGATCAGGTCCAAGGGAGTGATTTCTAGCTATAGGTGTCTTAGCAATCTTACAGTCAGTCATGTTGAATCTTTTGAGTATGTCCTGAACATACTTTGACTGACTAATGAAGATGTCATCTTCAACTTGCTTCACTTGAATACCCAGAAAGAAATTGGTTCCCCCATGGAACTAATTTCAAATATGTCCTTCATCAGCTTCTCAAAGTCTTTGCAGAGCTTTGGATTAGTTGAACCAAATATGATGTCATCTATATATACTTGAACTAGCATTATGTCTTTTCCATGTCCTTTGATGAAGAGAGTTCCATCTATAGTACCCCTTCTATGTCCATGCTTGTAGAGATACTGAGATAGAGTCTCATACCACTTCCTAAGTGCCTGATGTAGCCCATAAAGAGTTTTGTCAAGTTTGCAAACATAATCAGGATGATCAGGATTTTCAAAACCTGGTAGCTGTTTGACATACACCTCTTCATAAATCACCCTATAAAGAAAATCACACTTCATATCAAGTTGATAGACCTTGAAGTTCTTGGATGCAGCAAATGCCAGGAAAATCCTAACAACTTCTAATCTTGCTACAGGAATGAAGACATCAGTGTAGTCAATCCCTTCTTCTTATGTGTATCCTTGAAGAACTAGTCTAGCTTTATTCTTGATGATAAAGCCTCTTTCATCCTTCTTGTTCCAAACACCCATTTTGTTCCAATGGTAGTCTTCCCATGAGGAAGAGGACAAAGGTTCCAAACTTTATGTCTTTTGAATTGAAGTAGCTCCTCTTGCATAACTTCAACCCAACTTCCATCCTTTAGAGCCTTATCAACTTTCTTTGGCTCTATGTGGGATAAGAAATAAGAGTGAAGACAAACATTTGCTTCATGGGTTTGTCCTCTTGTTCTTACACCAGTGACAACATCTCCAATGATGTTTGTAGTGGGATGAGACTTGTGGATCCTTAGTTGAGGGATCACAACAAGTTGCTGAGAGAGATCTAAATTAAAGAAATTTAGATCTGGCTTTGATGTTTCTCCCACTACATCAACACACTTATCAAGAGAAACTTGATCCAAGGAGTGTGTGACATCATTGATGTTCTCATCTATGGAGTGGTTATCAGTATAAAGAAAATCTTGATCACTATCACCACTACCATCATTTTTTTCTGCATTTGAAGTATCTTTATCTTGTTGTATAGCCTCTGAGTTGCAATTTGAAGACATACAAGATGTATCCGTTGAGTTTGTCATTATGGTGCTGATATAGACTTCATTTGCAGAAGTAATTCCAACAGGAGCTGAAGATGTAAGGCTTGAAGGTCTTCTGAGCTCAAATCTTGGATCAGGATCACCTGTAGGTAAGATTTCTGCAGATCCCGAAACATTCTCACAAGATTTGTTAAAACAGTTGGTAACTAAATCAAGATCAAAAAGCCAATCAGGACCAGAACCAGTCACATAGGGTGTGTGTTCATTGAAGGTCACATTGGCTGACTCCTCAACAATTCTAGTTCTAAGATTGTATACTCTATAAGCCTTAGCTTGATAAGAGTATCCAATGAAGTGTCCATCATCTACTTTCTTAGCAAATTTGGCAATTTGGTATTTGGTATTCAAGATGGTGCAAGGACATCTAAATGACCTGAGAACACCAATGAAAGGTTTCCTCTTGTGCTAAAGTACATAAGGAGTATTGCCATGGCATTAACTTACCAAATCATTCTTAATAAGTTTATTCATGTTTTAAAAGTTTACATGGCACATTCTTTTATGCCATAGGAAAGACTTATCATTATTTGCTTTAGACAAAAAGCATGAAACTTCTCCAGAGGGAGATGTTTCTTGCAAGTCCATCTTGTACATTTTCCCTTTCCTGGGGGCTCTAAGCAGGATATGCTCATGAGGAATGACCACCCCAGGCTTGAGAACAATGCACTCATGCTCAGTAAAAAGCATGTTATGACTCTGATCATAGAATTAGGATACACTCAGAAGATTATACCCAAGCTCCTTGACAAAGTTTACCTTTTCAATGCTGAGCTTACCGTTTGTGACCTTACCCCTTCCTGAAATATAACCACCTTCATCTCTTCCAAAGGCAACTGGCCCTCCATCAATCCTTTCAAAGTTCTAGAGTAATGACCTATTGCCTGTCATGTGCCTAGAACAGCCACTGTCAATGATCCAGACATTTTGTTTGTCTTGAACTGTCCCTGCTTAAAGAAAATGATTAGTTACATTGGAAACCCAAGCCTTATTAGTCTTGGGCTCAGTAATAGAAATAGAATGTAATGCAATAGTAATAGATCCTATGGTTGTGCTAAGAGGAACTTGAGCTGTTGTTGATGGAGAATTTTTAGTCACTTGGTCTTTCTTAGACTTCCACACCACCTTTGGAGTCTTGGACTTGACCTTCAATACTTCGGAAACTTTTGATACTTCGAAAGATTTGATGATTGATCCTTCGGAAGATTCTGCATACACTGCAACAGACTTTAGTGCTTCGAAAGTATTCTTTTCTTTCGAGACCAACTTTTCTTCCGAATACAATTTTCCACTTGCTTTCTTCTTAGTTTTGGAGCTTCCGAGGGAAACAAATTTTCCTTCCGAAGCTTGAATCTTCTTGGAACTCTTGGAAGTCCTTGGTTTGGTCATGTGAAGAGTACCCTTAGGATTGTATGGACAATTCTTAGCAAGATAAGTAGTACTCTCACACATAACACACTCCATTTTCTTCTTCCCAAGAGCCTTCTGCTGGGAATAAGACTTACTTTGGTCACATCCCTTCTCCACCTTCATCTTTGCAAATGCTGAAACAGTCCTTTTAGGCTTGGAACTGTTATTGGAGTTTGATGGTCCAGGCAGTGTAGCAGTGGTACACAGCAGATCAGTCTTCTTCTTGGTGCTGAGATGATTTGAACATGAACCAAAACTCTTAACAAAAGAGTTTAGGTTGATGTCTTCAGTCTTTACTACTTCAAAACCTGCAGAGATAAAAACTTGCTTTTGTTTAGAGTTAAAAGTAGCCTTGATCTCTTGAGCCTTCCTAGCTTTTCTTTTGCTCTTTCTGATCAAGTTCTTTCTTATTGACTTGGTTATCATAGTCTTCTTCTTCTCCTCAGAAGGATAGTGGCCCTTCTTAGAATCCTCCTCTTCACTCTTCTCAGACGGATTCTTCACTATCTCTTCTTCATCCTCTTCACTTAAGGGGTCTATAAGGGGAAGCTCATCTTCACAAGTTCCACACCTGGGTGATCTTACAGACAAGATTGTGTGTGGAGGAGCTATCTCAATGGATCCCGGTCCCTACTAATTTTGATAACACACCTTGTTGTGTAGGGATGAGGATATCATGTTCTTGAAGGTCTCTTCTTCAAGAACACATTTTTTTGCCCTGGCTTTGCTGATCACAAGCTCAGCCTGGCACTCAGTTAGCTTAGTTGTGAGATCCTTGATCTGAGTCCTGTAATATGTATGCCCATGTTTTAAAACTGAAATGGCTTTCTCTAGGTCCTATATTTTTAGTTTATAATCATTTTCAGTTTTTCTAAAATCAGCCTTTAAGATATTTAAGGACTCAAGATCAGATCTCATTTCCAAGTTGTAGGACTTGTACCTGTTAACTTTAGCAATACATTCAGGGTTACAAAGATGTTCCAATACCTTGGCCTCATCATGAACTACCATCAGTGCTTGGTTTGGAGAAGCATCTTCCACCTGAAAGCTCCAGTCAAAGCCTCCTTCTTCAACAGCAACTGTAGCCTGTTACTTTGGCTTATCATTCTGGGGAGCCTTATCAATGTAGTTTGGTCTGGACTGTGCTTGGGCACCATTTGTTCTTGGTGCTTTGCACTCCTTTACAAGGTGGCCCATCAAGTTACAGTTGTAACACTTGACTTTGCTTTTGTCCAATCCAAACTTTCCACTGACTGTATTGCTGGTAAACTTTTTTCCTGTCCACTTGGAGAACTTCTTGGCTCTATGAGTGAGAAAAGCCATCTGCTGGACTATCTCCGTGTACTCCAGATCATTTGGATGGATACAGTCCAGGTCTTCAAGGGTGAAAAGAAAGCTGCCACAACTTTCATCAGAAGACACAAAGGCGTGAGAAAAGCTTGTCTCTTGGAATAGGCTTCCTTAAGTATAACTCTCCCTTGGTGTCCCCGGGAAGGTGATGAAAGGACCCTTTTGTGAGTTGTGAGGGTAGCATATGAGATGATGTTGGGGTTCTATGCTGCCCCTTTCAACCACATGAAGGGCTGAGCCCATTTGATTGTTGGAGTTTCCAAATGAGCCTTGCATGTTCATCTCCATCTGGTAACTATTGAGAATCCCATATAACTCTATCAGAGTGAGAGTTTTTAGGTTTTCAATTCTCTTGATAATTACACAGTAGCGTGTCCATTTCCTAGGAAGTGAGAACATGAACTTCCTTAAAATGTCTATATTCTCAAAAGCAACTCCTCCATCCACTAGGGCATCCACAATCTCAACATACCTGAAGTATTGTTAAGTCATGGTTTCACCTACTTTGAAGGTGAAATTTTCAAACTACTGCTTTAGGAGATCCTTCTTGTTCTCCTTTGCTTCAGAGGAACCCTCATATATCAATTTCAATGCATCCCACAACTGCTTAGCTGTTTTGCATTTCTTGAAACCTCTGTATATAGAGTTTGGAAGAGCAGTCTAAAGGGCTGTCATGGCCTTCCGGTCAATCCCTACTCTCTTTCTGTCTTCATCTGAGTAGTCAGCCACAGCCTTGGGGATCATACCACCACGAGTAACAGAAGGGGTGAATGGTATGTAAGGTCCAATCTTAACAGACTCCCATATTCTTGAATCTAGAAACCTTATGAAACCTTCCATTCTTAGGCATGAGGTATCAAAGTCATCAAGAGTGATTAGTGGGGACTTGGACATGGTTCCAGTTTCCATATCAGATTTGGAAATGGCTGCCATTTGAAAAGTTAAGTATTTTGTGTGTGCGAGGGATCTTAAGATGGTGAGATCTTATATCAAGAGCCTGGAAAGCTCTGATACCAAATACAGAACCGATGAAGAGTGGTCACTTACAACACAACAACACAAAGAGGAGATTAACTTGACCAATCAAACAGTGAAACTGGATTAACCACAATAGATGATACTAAGAACACAAGTAAGTAAGAGACAGAACAAGATAGCAAGACACAAGGAGATGGTTTTCAAGATTGTAGTATATTGCCTTCTCAAGTTCTATTACAAGTGTTATAAAGCATATTCATAAAGTTACAAGAACATGATATACTTATATTACATCCTACAACCGACCATACTTTGAAGGCCAACTGGATACAATTGACTAGACACAAGACAAATTTAATTGTAGAGTCAAAAGGCAGATTGCCTTTTGACTTGTGACTATGACATGCCATAGCTCACATCCTAATATATTACAAAAAGGATAAAGTACATAAAGTAGAAAGTTACAGACACAAGACCTCAATGTACAGTTACCAAAAGCATGGACCTTTTCACCAACTAATGTAAGTTGGTGACTTTTCAGAGTTGCAGCGGAAAGGGGTCCAAGTTTAAGGAAAAGTACATCAGATAAAGCATGTTGTTAAAATTCTTGGGAAGAAATTTGTCTTCTAGTGTTGCCTTCAGAAGAATTTGTCTCTGAAGCTTCGGAAGACTTCATCTTTGGCTTCAGAAGATATTAGTCTTGTCTTTGGAAGATTTTACACTTAGAATATTTTTATTGCTTGTGTAAAACTTCCAAAGCATTCTATTTCAGAATACTTGTGTATGGATGCAGGAGAGACTTTGGGTGGTTGGGTTACATCAGCCTCTTTATATAATCTCTACTAAGATATGTATGAAGATATCCCTTTTGTTTCAAAAGATATAATACCAACATCATCAGCTAAAATATCCTGAATTAATGATGTCAAAGGAATATTAGTTGTGGAAAAAATAGACGATCGATTAAATGTATCAAAAATGAAGCATAATCATAAATCCATGAGGGTGCAGAACCTGCATCTGTTATGTTAGATTCATGCCAATCAATATCAAATTACTTAATTATTTGTTTTGATCTTTTATTATAAACTCTATATGCAACTTTTTTGGTAGAATAACCAACAAAATAACATTCATCAACTTTTTCATCAAATTTAGATTTTGAATTAGACATGTTTAACAAAGTACAACAACATCCAAAAGTTTTGAAATATTTGAATTGGGTTTATGTTTGAAAATGATTTCATAAGGAGTCATGTTTTGTTGTTTGTTGATTAACACATGGTTTTGAATATAACATGCAGTGTTAACAGCTTCAGCCAAGAAAAATGATGGTAATTTGGCTGCTGATAACATTGTTCTAGCAACTTCAATCAGAGTTTTTTCGTCTCTCAGCAACACCATCTTGTTAGGGAGTTCCTACAGAACTAAATTGTCTAGTTATTCCTTTTGGTTCATAAACTTCATTCAATGTATGATTATAAAATTCAGTAACATTTTCACTTTGGATGCACTTGATTGTTTTATTTGTCTGATTCTCTACCAGTGTCATGAATCTTATTCGCAAATGAGGTGTCTCATTTTGGTTACTAAAAATAAAATCCATGTAAATCTAGAGAAATCATAAGTAATGACTAAACAATAAGCACGATATCCTAAACTCAAAACACTTACTAGACCAAACAAATCCATTTGTAATAGTTGAAGAATATAGTCAATTTATGTATGAGCAACAAGTTTACGAGGAAATTTATGTTGTTTACCTTTTGAACATAATAGACAATGTTAAGATAAATGAAGTTATTTCAATGGTAAACCAACAACATGATTTCCTCTAACCAATTTGTTCATGTTTTAATGTAACATCTGCCTATTTTGGAAAATAGAAACCCAAACCCGAACTCGTTTGGGTCAATTTTGGAAAAACAAATACACTAGTTTGAAATTTAATTTATTTTAATCCTTCAAAAACAATAATAATATTATTTTTTTAACTTCTATTTATTAAATCAGTTCATGATAATTTCATGAATTATAGAATAAAATTTTATAAATTCATGAAGTCTTTTTGTCATTTATGAGTTTTTATTATAAAACTAAAATATAGGATTAAAATACAAATATCATTATTTTTTTACAAATATGTAATGTCTATAAAAGGTTATTAATATTTATAAGATTTTAAATATTCAAATAAAATAAATACTTAAACTACAAGTTGTTATTAGATTTATAAAGTCTACAAAGATTTAATAAAAAAGAAGTTGTTAAATTAAAATTTAAGTTTTAATAAATTTAAAGTTTAAATTTTAATTATTCTTTTATTTATTTAAATTATTGAATTTCATATTTATTTCAAATTCCAATCACAACACCCTTTTAAAAGACTTATAACTCACCATTAACACCATTCATAACCTACTCTTAACCTCAACTATAAAAACAAGCCTTAGGCCTCACTTTTCATTTGCTCATTCTCTAAAAATCTCATTCTAATATCTTTCTTTCATCCATTGGTTATGATCAATTTAAAGAATTTTATTTTACAAGAAATTTTAAGAATTATTAATACTAAGGTAATCTTTTATTGTTTTTATATTATACATTTCAATCATCCTAACATCCAATTGTTCTCATGACTTTATGTTCTTACTTTTATTTACTAATGTTCACTAACCTTATAATAATCACTAACATTCTTAAATCAAGCTAACAACACACTAATGTAAACAAAGAATCCCGTTTGCATATGGATGGCTATGCCACCGCATTCGGTTATTCCACAAGATTATTTCCCTAAATAATGGCTATGCCAAAGTCTTGGAATATTTTTATATAACTCAAATAAAGTCTAGTATATCAAATATCAACATAATAAATTTTTTCTAACCCGTTTCATGCTTTAACGATTTTAAAAGTGCACATAAGTGCCTTACTATAATTTTGGGAGAATATAATCTGACTTCAACCGACCATAACTTGATCACAACAAACTAAATTTGAGTAAAATCAGACTCCAATATTAAGATCATTGAATTACCTTTTCAACGACAGATTATAAATTTTCAAACTCAATCGAACGACTCAACAATAGCTTTCACAAGATAATTGCGTATTTCAGCACCTTCTGTCTTGTGCTGCTTGTTTTACCTATTTACGGATCTTTTCATAAAAATGTTTCTGAATGAAAGTTGTCCGGGAGACTTTATCTAGTCAAATTTAAATTTTTATAATTTTATGAAATAGTTTACTATTTTAAAAACTTTTTAAACACATACCAAACATTCTGTCAAAATCTAAAATTGGTACAATAATCGTTTTTCAATCTACCTTTCGCTTATTGGTTTTCCTAAGCATCCTAACTTCTTGTAATAAATTTCGACCTCAATTTATTGTTTTTTGTATCATTTAGAACATCACCTTTGACTCTTGACATCCAAGCTTTCTTATGTACTCTATAACCATCTATACTTGTGAGTTTCTCATGTGAGTTTTCATGCCCTTTTTTATTTTATTTCACACCTTTTGGGGTGAAACATGTTAACCTTATGAACTTACACTTGTAAACATCTTGATACTTGTAAAAGCACATGCAATTCATTTTTAGTTTTTGTCATGGTTATTGGTATTATTGTGAGTGTTATATGAGATACATTATATATGGACAATCATTAACTATTGCTAGCCTGACGACGTCTTAGATCTATGGGCCTGACAAGCCTATTTGGTGCTAAAGCCGATGTATTACTAGCTCTTGATGACTTATGACTTGTTCATCATGGGAACCAAATACACTTAGCTAATCATATAAACTTGTAATTAAGTCGAGGTTTGATGGTAGCTATATGTGTTTTATAAACTTGCATAATTCATAACCATTAACATGAATTGCTACTTCTAAATCTTTTTATATATATGTATGTTTTACCCATGGGAACTCACCAACTTTCAAAGTTGACCCCTTTATTTTTAACATGTTTTAGGTTTGATACTTGAGGATCTCTTCATGCTCATATAAGACTTGGACTTAGTTTAATTGAAAATCTTATGTTGTTGTTAATATCTTGTTTGCATTGTAATGATTTAATTGTCTTGTAATATTCAATAAAAATGATATTTAATATTATTTCAACTTATTTAATTCCATGTGCTATGAACAATCGTTTCACATTCGTCCGTCCTGATGATTCTGCCGTCGGTCAGGGTGTGACATTTAATATTGACATGCCCAATGCGATGATGCCATAGCAATGTGTCACTTTCTGAGGCTTTAGATAATAGACACGATGCAGTCACAAATGAATGAGATCCATGCATATCAAGCAAAATAGTGTCTTTATCTCTTGACACTGTACCTTTCGTAGTGATCTTACCGCATTAGTCTCTAGCAAATATAGCATATCCTTTGTTGTATGGTTTGATGTTATGTAAGAGGTGATAAGTTACTAGTCATATGCCTTGAACATACACTATTAACATGGCAAACACTGTTGATGTTGGGTCTAGGATGTTCCTACATGAATAAGAGATTTAATTAGTTTTAGGAACCCAAGCCATTGTTGTCCCGAGTACACCTTTTTCATCCAAATATGATACTGACTTTAATATCATATATCTTTTATCGTGAAAGATATAATCTTCAAAAACATCTGGTTCTAATAAAACTATTTTTTATTTTCTATTCTCGAACTGGTTTAATCAGTTTCTTGAAAGTGTTTTGTGTTGAAAATGAATTATCATCATTGATATGTAAAGATTTCTTTATGAATTTATCTTTTTGCAAATTTGTGTTCTTTTGAACATTCTTCACCACCGGTAGCAATCAATTTTAAAAAGAAGCTTCCGGAAAGAGATTCTAGTAAATATGAACTCGCCATTCATTCATGAACTGTCTATGCTTTCTAGCCTGCCTCGTTCTTGAGGTCAGTAAATGAGCTTGACTGACAAAAATTCCATTTAAATTTAGCATTTATAAAAATTTATTCTATATTATTTGGAATAGAATTGTGAAATCTCTGTTTACTTGTCAAACAACGTTGATGATGAGAATTTCTAGCCATATGATTTGGCTTTCTACACACATAACAACATTTATTATGATAAACATTTTATGCTTGACTAGGTTTCTCAAGCTGTTGATGATAACATCCTTTGGTATCATAGAATCTGACTTTAGTATTTCTTTTGCCTATAGATTCTTTAACGGTCTCTCGTTTTCCTTTTTCAATAAGATTTGCTTCAGATTCAAACGAGGGTTTATATGTTCCATTATCCTCATGATTTGAATGTACTTGATAAGGACCGGTTTCTTTTGTACCTTAACTACACACATCTTGTTTCACATGATTAGCAATAATAGAAGACTTATTTCTTTAAAAATATACTCATCTTTATCAATGTTTCCCTTAGAAACAAATCTATTCTTGAAATAAGTTTTCAGTAAGATAAAGACGATGAATTTATTGTCTTTGCACTTGTCTTAAAGTCTAGTTTGGATTTTAATTTAGTTTCTTTGTTTGACATCATTAGACAACCATTTGAAACATTCAACTTTTCATTAACCAAAGATGAATTACACAGAGATTTGTCATTACAATTTTTGTTATTATCAAAACCTAATTCATCATCACCACTCCAATCTTAAACCAATCCATCCTTCTTCACACTTTCTGTAGAAACATTGTCATGATAAATTTAAATTTCAGTTTTTATGACAAGATCAACAGTCAAGGGTATACAGAGTGATGGTGTTAAGTTGGAATTTGGTTGAAAACCCAATTCGTAGGTCTCTTCATCAGTGTTGTTAATTGATGAAGGCAAAGAGGTATAATCATAATTAATCGGTGGTGTAATGTTAGGATAACCAACTCCTCCTTTACCACTATTGATTTTCTCTGTCATTTGAGACTTGATTATACCTTCAATCATAATTGAATACAATTTAAATTTTTCAACAATTAGTTTTGAAAATAAGAGTTCACTGTTTAATTTGTTAATTTCCAAAGTTAGTTCATTATTACGATTTGTCAAATCTTTTATGTTACATTCTTTATCATAAAGATTTAATTTTGACTAATAAATTGATTTGTTTAGTCCTTCTATCTTTTCTTTGAAAACTTTCTCATTTGTTTTATCTTTTCATGCTTGATATTAAAGTTTTTCAAATGCCAAAATCAAACGTTCATTGTGAACTCTATATCTTTGAACCTTTTCAATAAAATCATTTGATCAAAGATTAAAGTATACCTATTCTATTTTAGTTTTCTTCACTGTCTCTTCATGGACCACATTTACCACTAAGGCTTTTTATTTGATCTCAACTACTTCATATGCCGGAGTAATCTCAATAGCATTTTCTGGAATATCACAAGCAGTAGCTAGAGTAGTCTCAATAGTTTTGATTTCTTCTTCCTTTATAGCTGGAGTAACCTCAACAACTTTTTCTTCGATTACAACCCTTTGAGTTGAGTAATCTAAATAGCTTTGATCTCTTCAAAAGTTCTGGCACAACTTCAACAATCACTTCTTGCCCCTCTCTATCTTTATCATACACCTTCTCAACCACAAATTTCTTATTCTTCAGCAAAAACTCCATTGATTATGTGTTTAGTTACAAACTTAGCAAACAGATTTTCTTTAATATTTTTTTCAAAAGTGTGAATTCCTGCCATAAGAGCAGTGGACAACTTAATATTTAAACCTTCCATCTGTTCTGACCAATCATAGTCCTCATTTGTTTGGACACATGAGCTTTAGTCTTTGATGAACTAGCTTGGTCATTATTTTTTTCAACCTCCATAGTTACCATCCTTTTACCATGATCACTTTGGTTAATTCTTGCTTTAATATACACTCTTGAAAAATGACCTGGTTTATCACAGTTATAACACCTTAGACTTGACTTATCAAAGCCTATCTTACTCAAGTTGTTTAAACCAAACACCTTCCTTCTTGTTCTTCTAGAAAAATTCTTTGCCCTATAAGCCACCATTACCATCTGTTATTTTATATCATTCTTTTCAACATCATCGAGATTGACTTGTTGCATGTCATCAACCAAAATGTTAGGTGGATTAATTCTTCTTGCAGAAAAAGCTTCATAGCTATTCATGAATGAAGTAAACAGAGCAAGATGCTCTTAAGCTATCTGAATGGTTTGCTTGATGGGTTGAGACTTCACAACAAAAGCTTGTTGTTTTGGTTGAGCGGTTTGAATTGGTAAGTAGTCTTGAGTTTGAGATTGGACTTGAGTTTAAACATAAGGATTTTGGTAAATGGTTGGATATTGAGGCAAGGATCGAGGTAATGCTTGGTCTTTCGTATTGGAGTGAGCAGAAGATGATGATTTTTGTAATTGACACAACTGAGAATAACTAACATAGTAGCTCGGGTTACTTGCCATCTTAGCATACATAGCTGATGCTTCTGCTCCCATAGTATTGATGTAGTTTGCAACCCTTTGCTTATCATCCATGTCATAGGATTTAATAATATATATGAGGTCACTTAAAGACAAGGCAAACAAATCCTTAGTCCTCTTAATGGTAGTATGGTAGTTGTTCAAGCTATAATGCAGAGAATTTAATAGCTTTTTGTTAATTGCTATATTCTCCAGAATTATCCCTGCACTATTCATTTTGGTGATCAATTTCACAAACATTTACATCTGAGCATCTAAGGTCTCACCAAGAATATGATTAAACATATTGAACTCTTGTTTGAGCATATGCTTCCTACTCTCTCTCATATCCTTGTTCCCCATAATTTGTTCTTCCATAACATCCCATAAATCCTTAGCTTTAGTGTAATCTTTATACTTATACTTTTGAGTGCCATTATGATAGATGCATAAGCTTTATCATCAAGTTTCATTCTCTTAAGATCATCTTCATCCCACAAATGTTTTAGTTTAGTGACCCATTCAACGTTTTCATTCTTGTACAAAGGAATGTATGAGTCTTGTTTAATTGAGCTCAACATCCAGGGTTCAGTATATATAACATGATTCTGAAAACGATAAGCCCAATCCGGGTAATCTTCCTCATTTAGTAGATGGGGAGGCTTGGTACTTGTGCATATCTCATTGTCAAGATTCAGGGTTGTAGTGATATTCTTCAGATTTGTCATTGAAACTTCTTGAAAAAACTTAGAAATTTTCTTCAAAAATGAAAGTTCTCACGAGAAATATCAATAATTTCTAGTGCGGAAAGTTTAGCAACTGAAACTTGCAAAATGTTCAGGTTTTCGCACGAAAGGTATCTTTCTATAACAAACTATTAACATCCTCATGCGAAAACCAAAATTTTCACGCGGAATGTAGTTTTTCGCATAGAATTACTAACTTTTCGCCTGATTCAAATCGACCAATTCAAAGCTTTTCAGGTTCAAATTTACTCCAAATTGATTAGATTATGATTAATCAATTGTTAATGAATTAAGTTCAAATTAGATCCTAATTGTTTCTAATTGAATCAAAAAAACTTGTTTAATCCCAAAATAATCATCAATTCACCAATTGTCGAGCGAAAAATCTTCATAATCCTTTAATTTGATCCAAAACAACAAAATTCAACTCGAACTTCAAAGATCACAAGTAATTGACTCACGAAAAATTCAAACAATCAACTTCTCAATCGATCTACGGTAACAAGGGTCTGATACCAATTGTAAGGATCGTTACAATAATCAAATCGATTTCATATTTGAATATGTAGAATTCAATCAAATATGGAAAAAAAGTAGAAGAGTAGAAAGATTCAAACATAATGTAAATAACTTCTTGTTTAATATTGTTCTCTAACTTAAGTGAATTACACTTGAGTATAAATTCAGGAAATATGACAAAAGCTTAACAAATACAAAAGAAGCTAAGTATTTATACTAAACAAAAATGTTCTCGCATGAAAACAACTTTTCGTGCGAGTACCTAGTTCTCACGCGACAGACACTTGTCGTGTGGATAGTCTACTTTTCGTATCAACTCTTGAAATTTATCTTGAAGTTGATTTGATTTCCTGAGCCTCTAGGTTCAACCCCTACAAGATAACTACTTCTAAGAAATTCACCTTCAGAAGAAATGCTAACATTTATTTCGAAGCCAAAATATGCTTCTAAGAACTTATATGTATATAAAGAACAAATTACTTATGAAAGCAACTATGTCTCGAAAGATTTATTCCCAAAGGAATAAAACTTCCAAGTTTTAATATCTTTCGAAACCAAATATGCCTCAGAAGAGAAATTACTTATTTAAGTAATTTTTCTTCCGAAGCAAATTTTCACTAAGCTAATGAATGTTTTTTGAAATCACAATTTGGCTTTAAGTTTTTACAAAACTTCCGAAGAGAAAATACCTTCAGAAGAATTTCGACTTCCAAGAAAACTACCTTTTTGGGAACTTTTTTAGAGGTGGACTAACATTCAGATTTCAAAGTATTTCTTTCAAATTAGCTTTGTCTCAAATCCATTTCATATAAATATACCCAACGGTTCTCCCTCTTTTACTATCTTCTTGATCTACCAATTGTCTAACCTAAATTCACCCACTCACCTCCTTTGTTTTTAACTTCCATCCCCTCAAAGCCACCTCAAATGGCCAACACTAACCACATAAACCAACTGGATTTCTCCATGCATCTTCATAAAAAACATAATCATGTTACTCTATTGAACTATAAGAAAGATCCAAGTTTCTCAGAGGTCTGTCGCTTTCTCACTCTACCAAACTACTTCACCTCCCTCACCATTGATCCACCACTCTATTAGGATCAACTTTTGGACTTTTGGAGGACCTACCAAGAGGGAACCCTAGATTGGGAGAAGGTACCATCTACCATAGTGTAGGGGAGGACAATCTTCATCACTCCAGCTTTTATAAACACTTATCTTCAACTGGATGATGTAGAAGGTGAATTGTTCTTTCCTAAATCTATTGTTAATCAATCTTTTGAGCAGATGGGCTATGAAGGTGACTTCTTAGTCATAACCTTTAGAAAAAGGAAGGTTTCTAATCAATGGAAATACCTATTCCATGTCATCATCCACAACTTGTTTAACAAACATGAAGGATAGTACCAAATTCCTAAAGGCCTCTCCTTCATAATCCATGGGATGGTTCATAGGGTCAAGTTTAGGTATTCATAATTTTTTACACTATTTGCTTGCAAACTTGGACTCCTTAGTGCATTACATGTTCCCTAAATATGTCTAGCAAATTCTCAATTGTGAAATGGTCTCATAGTTGATAGGAACAACTAATATTCTAAAACTAGGATAGATGAAGCCTGGTATCTTTAAAACTATAAGAAAGCCTACTGTGGGCTACTCAGGGGTAGAAACAACCCTAGTCCCAAAAATATTAAAGGTCATTGCTCAAGGTGACAACCTATCAATACCAGCTAGTGTTGAACCCACACTCTCTACTTCATAACAACCCACACAGCCACAAATAACCATCACCATCTAAAGAAAATCCAAACAATACCCTTCACAAGTTATTCAACCTGTGTAGGCCCCTATATCACCACCTATACAGGAGGAGGTGGACACTAGAGCTCCTACTTCCCTTGAGGAGCAAACCACTGCCATCTCACTAATGGTTAGTCAGGAGATTCTCCACACTCATACTAATGAGCTCACAACCCAAGCAGCCTTAAGCCTTCACTCAAAGTCTTAAAACTCTAATGAACAACCTTTAGGGAAAGTTACCATACACAACCTCTTGATCTTAACAAACTAATTCCCAGCCTAGACTTCTATAATGATAAGGATATGGAACTTAGTAAGTACCATGAATCTCTTATATCTTTTCCTGCTCAAAGAGAGATTAGTACTCCTGTTTCACCCATATCTAGCAGACTTCATCATCCTACTACTAAGATGGATATCCTTGAACTTGTTTAGGAGGTCCATATGGAAGAAGCTCTCACTTCAGTAAGTGATTACATTCTTAAGACCTTAACCATGACAACCTATCTTGTTCAAGAGGTCCATATGGAAGAACCTCTCACTTTAGTAAATAATTACATTTTTAAGACCTCAACCATGGCAGCCCATCCTATTGACTCTTCAACTAAAGTTGTCAGTGTGCAGGGGAAATCCAACAGCCAAGGACATCATGCTGGTGATGATAAAGATGACTTATGTCCTATTCTCTCATTCCTTGGTGATTCTTCTGATGAAGATGAGGGGAACCTCAGACTAAAGATGAAAAAACTAACCAAAACATGAACTTATTTAGTCCCCAAGGTTAGACACTTGAAATCTCAAGTTACTACCTTATAAAGAAGGGTCAATGATCAACAAGTTGAGAATTCTGATCTTAAGGAACAACTAGCTATGAGAACCTCGGACTAAAGGTGCAAAAACTAACCAAAACATGCACTTATTTAGTCACGAAGGTCAGTCACTTGGAATCTTGTCACACCCCCGCTAAAGCGGAAACACGGGAATGTAACGAGACGGGATCGTCATAACACATGGTATACATTAGAGAAGCAATATAAGTATGATGACAAGCGTGTCATGACGTCACTCGAACACAAATGGAGACTTGTGTCGTGTTAGTCAATATTCACGACAACATAGCCATAAGCATAACACAAAGATGATCACATAATCAAGTAGTAAGACATTGTTTAATTTCCCACAACCCGGGAACAAGTGTCAAACATGCAGTGTAATAATTCAGACTACCATAAATGTTTACAACATAAGTTTGTCCAAA
>BJCM01266903.1:0-12577 GCA_018326385.1 Flaveria bidentis | reverse complement strand
GAGTATGTTTCCTCATAATCAATCCCTGGCCTTTGTGAAAAACCCTGAGCTACAAGTCTAGCTTTATACCTTGTAACTTAATTTTTCTCATTTCGTTTACGTACAAAAACCCATTTATACCCTACAGGCTTTACGGTCATCAGAGTAATAACAATAGGTCCAAAGAGCTTTTGTTTGTTAAGTGAATCTAATTCAACTTGCATAGCTCCTTTCCATTTATCCCAATCATGTCTATTTTTACAGTCACTAACTGACTGTGGTTCGGGATCATCATCTCCACTCATGATGTCACTTGCTATGGAATATGAAAATATTTCATCAATACTTTCCATTTCATCTTGGTTCCATAAAGTATGTGTGTGACCATAGTTAATTGATATTTCTTTGTTACTTTCATCCAAATCCTCCTCATGAGAGGTTTTGGTGTTTAGCGTTGCATCAAGATCATTCACTTTATGGTCAACTTCCTTTTCATGAGTTTTTCTTTTTTGAGGATTTTTATCTTTGGAATCAATTGGTCTTTCTTGTTTCAAACGTTTTTGAGATTCATGAACCATTATGTTATCTATTTGCTTATTTGAAATCTCAACTCAAGCTGGAGCATTACCAGATGGTATATGAGATTTAGTAACTCTGTTTGTATCAGTAAATGCATCAGGTAATTGATTTGCAATTTCTTGCAGGTTTATTATCTTTTGAACCTCTGTCTCACGTTGTTTAGTTACTGGATCAAGATACAATAATGAAGGAACATACCATGAGACATCATTTTCTTGTTTTTTCTTTTCTCCCCCCAATGTTGGGAAAACTGACTCATTAAAGTAACAATCAGCAAAACGTGTTATAAATACATCACCCGTTAAAGGTTCAAGATATCTTATGATGGAATCCGATTCATATCCAACATATATTCCCAACCTTCTTTGAGGACCCATTTTTGTGCGTTATGGTGGTGCAATAGGGACATACACAGCACACCCAAACTTTCTAAGGTGTGAAATATTTGGCTCATTTCCAGAAACAAGTTGTAACGGAGAGTAATTAAGATTTGCACTTGGTCTCATACGAATTAGTGATCCAGCATGAAGAATTGCATGACCCCTAATAGATACAGGGAATTTTGTCCTCATTATTAATGGTCTAGCTATTAGTTGTAGACGTTTGATTAACGACTCAGCTAAGCCAGATTGTGTGTGTACATGAGCAGCAGGGTGTTCAACAATAATTCCCACAGATATGTAATAATCATTAAAAGCATGTGATGTGAATTCAACAGTATTATCAAGTCTCACCCTTTTAATAATATAATCATGAAAATGTGCTCGTAATTTGATAATTTGTGCAAGAAATTTTGCAAATGTTACATTACGAGTTGATAACAAAGAGACATGAGAGCATCTACTTGATGCATCTATCAAAACCATAAAGTATCTAAATGGTCCACATGATGGATGAATTGGCCCACATATATCTCCTTTAATTCTTTCAAGAAACAAAGGTGATTCCTTTTCAATTTTCACAGGCGAAGGCCTTGTGATTAATTTCCCAAGAGAACAAGATGTACATAAAGGAATGTTATTCGATTGTGGGATCTTTTGATATTTCAATGGATGCCTATGAGTGTTTTCAATTATTCTTTTCATCATTGTAGATCCTGGATGACCCAATCTGTCATGCCATAAGCTAAGTGTTTCAGGTTCACAAAATTTTTCTTTAACTACCATATATGCCTGAGGCATATTAATATGTGTATAATGTAATTCAGACTGAAGCATTGGTAGTTTTTCTAATATTTGATCTTTGCATATGATATGCAAATATTTTTCATTATCAACAGTCCTTGATTGAGTATCATACCCATTATGATATATCTTTTTGAAACTCAAAAGATTTCTTGTTGATTTTGGGGAATATAAAGCATTTTCTATTATAAGTTTTGTACCATTTGGTAATGCTAAATTAGTTTTTCCCACCCCTTCAATCAGGTCTGTAGGGCCTGATATTGTATTAATGATTCCTTTTGTTGGTTTAAGTTCATAGAAATATCTTTTAGATCTAAGTATAGTGTGTGTGGCTCCACTATCCGCTATACATATATCTGCTTCATTTGTTTGATCTTGCGCTCCAGTGATGTTCATTTTAATCTTGAAAGTATAAAGAAAACTAATAAGTGAATAACGACGATATTGTTATATTTTAACAAAAAATTTATTTAATCGAAAAGAAAACATTACATGAAGAAAAATACATGATTAAAGATAGAAAACACTAAATTGTTGCATATGACTATTGTGGTAAAGCAATATGTGTTTCAAATGTCTATGTCAAAGTCTGCAGTGTTCAACTCAACATTGAGATTATAAAAATTATCAACATGGTTCACTTCCTTCTCTTTTCTTTTAAGAGAGGCTTGGTATAGTTCACACAAATGTGAAGTTGTGCGACAAGTCTTAGACCAGTGGTTTGTACTACAACATCTAAAATAGAAAGTGCCATTGTTTTCGGACCTACCAGCTTCATTCCCCTTGTACTGGTTGGAATTGTTTTGTGGGGCGTGGTAATTTACTGTTCTTTGATTTCTACCACGGCCATATCTACGGCCACGACCACGTCCACGGCTATAAAAGTTACCTCGGTAATTATTATTACCTTTAAAAGGATGGTTGCGGTTATTAGGGTAACTTTTATCAAAAGGACCACGACCACGACCTCGTCCCCACTTTCTTCTAGAGATTTTAGTAGCAACATTTATCTCTGGAATTGTTAATAATCCTGTGGGGCGAGCTTGATGATTTTTTCATCAAGAGCTCATTATTTTTTTCTGCTACGAGGAGAAATGAATTAAAATCAGAATATCTTTTAAACTTTTGCAACCTATAATGTTGTTGCAAATTTAAATTTGATGCATGAAATATGGAGAAAGTTTTCTCCAACATATCTTCCTCGGTTACAGTTTGCCCACAAAATCTGAGGGTCGAACATATTCTAAACAAAGCAGATGTGTACTCGTTTACCTTTTTAAAATCTTGGAACCTTAGATTGTTCCATTCATCTCTAGCAGTGGGAAGTAAAACTTCCCTTTGATAATCAAATCTGCTTTGTAAGTCTTTCCATAAAACATACAAATCCTCACAATTTGAATATTCAAATTGTAACATTTCATCAATATGTTTATGTAAAAAGACATCGACTTTCGCCTTGTCTTGTTCTGTGCAAGCATTCTCCTCTTGTATTGTTTCTAAGACACCTATTGATTTAAGATGTCTTTTCACATGGGCCGTCCAAGGCATATAATTTTCTCTATTGATGTTAAGAGCCGAGAATTCTATTTTTGCAATATTTGACATATTGTTTTCTAAACAAGAATCAAGCAAATAGTAAGATAATTATTAGAATCCATATATATCAATAAACATTGCGATACAATAAAGCGGTATAGCTATGAACAAATACAGAAATAAGAAAAGTTTAAATTCTTCGGGTGGTAGTTCAGCAATGGGGATAAGAATTAAAATAAGCATTATGGTTGCCGGTATTAAAACTGGGTGTATCATCTTTGAAAGATTTTCTTGGATAAACTTGAGAAAAGAGACGATCTGTTTATTGTAAATGAAAATAGATTGATAGTGTTAAATTTATAGTTTAAAATTATAATCGTTTGTAACGGCTATGTGATTGTTCACAACGGCTATATAATCGTTTATGACGGCTATATAACTATCGTGTATGTATATATCAACACTATTTTTTTATAAATAAAATAGATAAGTATAAGATTATGTTATAAAAACACGAATTTAGTTTATAAAAACAAAATAGAATAAGAACGACAAATTAGGATAAGAATAAGACGTTAGTACGAATAAATGTTAGCAATATAATCAAAATGTTAGTTGACATAAAGGGAAATGTTAGTTGTATAAAAAAAGATTGAGTAAAGGTTAGATGCATAAGTAATTGTTAGTTGACATAAGATAAAATGTTAGTCGCATAATTAAAAAGTTAGATGCATAAATAAAAGTTAGTTTGTTAGTAGTCCCATGGTTATCAAAATATCCATAATAAGATCTCTTTTATGCTTATTTTATTTATATTAGTTATCTTCTCATTATAAGATATTATATATTATTACTTAATGAAGGTCTTACCTTGATTAGTAGATGACTTTGTGCTCAATTAGTCTTCTTGATTAGAGTTTAAGAGCTCTCGTGTTGATAACGTGTTATAATATCACAATAATTAACACAAGATTAGTGTTATAATCTTAAGAACTTTAAAGAGAATTGCAAGAGCAAGAAGAAAAGAAATGTATAACTTATGAAAATGTATACAAGAGGTGTATCTTCTCCTCTACATTGAGGTGATATTTATACTACAAAGATCAATCATTTTGGTAGACAATGTAAACTATTTTAGTAGATAAGTAGCATAGTAAACTTATATACAAGTTTGACAAAGAGTTCATCCGCTTGTCATAGTAATAATTCATAATACGAATGATATTCTTATTCTTGGGGATTTGTTGTGTGCAAATGAAAAAAAATTATGTAGGATTCTAAGATGCTTTCACCTTGCTTCGGGTCTAAAGACAAACTTGCATAAAAGTAGGTTATATGGTATTGGGGTGGATCCTGTGGACTCGATGAATATGATGTCCCTACATAATTAAATAGCAACTACCATGTTCTTTCATCTTTGAATTCCAATAAAGAAAACATGGGTTGGGTTAAGAGTTGGGAACCTGTATTGAGAAGTTAAAAACAAGGATGTCATAATGAAAGGTAAGGTCTCTCATGTTTGGGGAATGTTTGGCTCTTGTAAAGGTGATACTTGGAAACAAGGAATGCTAATAATTTTCAATTGGACGACAATATCAGTATCAAAGGTGGTGGAGGATATTAAGGTGAACTAGTTTTGGTAGATCAAACTTCTAGATTTTGATTCAGTAATTTTTCTTTAGAGTTAATAACACGATTGGTCCTTACGGTTTGCTGATATTAAAATATTGGTTCCAACTTTGAAGAAATTATATCATTGGTCCTGATTTTTTGTCAAATCGTAACACGACTTTGTTCCTAACCTGTTAAATTTCTAAGTTAAAAGATGCATAAACCTTTATCATTTGACTCTCAAACAACATTCATTTACTTGGTTATATCATTATTTATAATCATTACTCTAAATGATTAAAATAAATACTCAAAACAATTAAAAATTAAAAAAATCTTATGTTTAAGTATCACTTTAAGTAAAAATTTCAATTACTTGGTTATATCATTATTTATAATCATTACTCTAAATAATTAAAATAAATACTCAAAACAATTAAAAATTAAAAAAATCTTATGTTTAAGTATTACTTTAAGTAAATATTATTAGTGTTAGAATCATAGTTTTCTTAGTTACGAGTTTACTCTTAAGAAAGTTAGAAAAGAAAGAGTTTCCGGATGAAAAACTTATAACAAACCCGATTAAGAATCGTTCATATGCGGGGCAAACAAAAAAAGTGAAGGTTTATTTAGAAATGATTTATTTATTTAAATAATGAAGTAACCGACAAGGTCATAGAAGAAATTTTAATAGTCAAAATACACGTGTAGGAGACAAAGTACAATTTATTCGGTGAGTTGGAACATGGAGTCCGCCGACTGCTTGAGAAAGCAGAAACGTTGACGGCAGTTAGTGGGCGTCCTTCCCAAAGGAGACCATGGACGGCCACTATATTCTCCTTTTTCTTCTTTCTAAACAACCGTCTTCTCCCTTTTAAATTTCATTTATTCTCATTTTACAATATCAAATCATCTTCACTTTCATCGTTTATTACGAGACTCATTATTTTAATTTTAATAATAAAAGAGTTTATGGATACTACAAGGATCCAAAATCTAGAGACTAACTTCACTTTTTAATATATGTTAGATATGTTTTCTTTTAATATTTTCATAAGAGAAAACTTTAAAAGATAATAACTAACTTTTAACACTGTTCTAATTAAATTATTTATATTTTTATTTTTTTAATTAACTTACTAATATTTTTATTTGTTATAATCAGCCCACTAATGTTTTAAAGATGTTACAATAAGGTTAATCATGTTTTTTTTCAAAAGTTTAAGTAAATCATAAATTTTCAAAATAATTTAGTTCTTATAAATATTGTTATTTTTTTAAACATTTCAGTCTTTTAAATCTTTTTTGCAACTTTTAAATGATTCAATTAGAACAATCCTAAAACTCTAATTATCTTATTGGAACAAAATTTTTTCTTTCAAAGCCAAAAGTAAAGTATTCCAAAGCTTAAAAGACAAAGTCTTCCGAAGCCTAATAAGTGAAGACAGATTTCTTTCAAAGACTTTGAAGAACATGCTTTTCTGATATACTTTTTATAAAGCTGACCAAATTTTCCGCTGCCTAAGAAGTAAAGACAGTATCCCGGTTTTTTATTTGATCTGTAAAATATTCTAAACACTCTCCTCATTATGAGACTAAGTGTATTGACCATCCCTTAAACGGTCCTACAATCATTTACTCATTTACGTATTTATGTGAAATTATCTATGTTGATCATTTGATCCATTTATCTTTGAATAAAACTAGGTTCTTACCAGTCGTACATTGCGACGGCGTGTGTGACATGATAAAATATAGATTACGATTAGCCGACTCATTTCCCAACTAAATTTAAGTCAAAACGTAAAGTAACTCGAATTATTACCATTGAATGAAAACATGTTATATTTAAACCAACTATTTACCAAACAATTTTATGTTGAAACATAAAACAACTTAAAATGTAAAACAAACATGTGTATTGAAGTTGTAAGCAATGTGATATAGTATATATTACAAGAAATGCCCGACTCGTTTTTTAGTTAAATTTACAGAGAAACGTATTTTATATCGTCGAATAAAACATATTATTTTTTACCCAACTCATTTCCCAACAAAATTTATATCACTTTTATATACCCTCAGTTGAAACGTATTGGGACCCGATGTGTTTTTCCAAACAATAAACATATACAATAAAATACAATAATAATTGTTCATTTAACATATATATAATAACATGTCATATTATTATATTATTAACTACACTAAACACAGAAAACAAAAACAGAAAAAGCTGCATTTGGGTTTCAAACCGCAGACATGTATTGCAAAATTAAAGGATTATACCAGCTTATCTAAGTAGATGACTATCAAAGGGTTCTTGTTTATCAGCCGAATTCTGTTGCTTTTGATTCACAACTTTTTTTTTGTTTTCTTCTTGGTTATTGCTTTTAGCTTCTGCAGATTTTCTAGTGAGTTAGTAGATTTGTTCTTCCGCAGATCTGCTACTGATGAAAAACTTTCTTCTTCCAAAAAACTTTTGCGGATTGTGATTGCTTTCTCTTTTCTATGGAAGATGTGTTTACTTCTGTAGTAATGCACTTCTCGTTGACTTCTGTTGAAGGTTTTTGTTGATTGTGAAGTTTTTAAAGTCCTTCATTCAACTGAGCTATTCTCTTACAAATAGTTTTCAACATGTTTCTTTTCTTAGGAGGATAAGGCAGCTTTATCATCATGTTCATCAGAATCATCAAGTCATCACTGTCATCATAGTCAAATTCTAAGTCATTTTATTTGACTTGTTCTGATTCAGAAGACTCAGTTTCACTCACTTCAGAATCATTGTTATTTACCAGTTGATTAGATCTGGATTCAAACTTGGTGCATGGCACAAAATGATTTAACAAACTATTTGTCATTGTTTCAGGTAAAGTTGTATAGTTATCGTTCAGAGGGTGTGCATTAGCATTGTATCCCAACCCATACCTAATCTTTGAATCAACATTAGAATTTACTAATTTCTTATATTGTTGATGCAATAGCCATGGATTTTGTTAAGGAAGTGGTCAGATGCTCAACTTGGACTTTTAAACTATAATTTTCAGAAACAAGTTTATCTAAATCTTTCTGTAAATAGTTACTATTGATTTTATATAGTTTATGCTCTGTTACATGAGATTCATTTAAAATCATTGTTTCTTTTACTTTGTTAGCCAGTTGTTGAGCATGGACTCTATGTCTTTCAACTTGCTCAACACATAATGATGAACATAGTCTATCTCTTACCTCTCTAGCCATAGGTGGAACTTTATTCTCCATGTTGGCTATTAGAGCTTGATTCTCTTCCAACACATCCATCTCATACATGCTCCAGTCACAAGTTCCATATTGTAAAATGATCAACCAAGTTTCTTTTGAATTACTAGGCCCTGCTAATGCATTTGTGGCTGGTGGGGATGAGTTGGTTAGCTGAGGTTGTCTGAAAGACTTTTGATATGTTGTTGGATGTTGATAGGATTGATGTTACTGATTTTGTCTCGTTTCAAGAGTTGATTATTGATTACATTCTCTTGAGAAGTGTTTATAGAGATTGCATTTGAAACATCTCACTTTTGACTTATCAACACTAATTTTAGTTGTTTTACTTGCTGCAACCAATTTTTTATTTCTTCTCAAGTACTATTTGGCTCTATAAGTAATCATTTTCATTTGCCACTGAAGATCCATTTCCTTTACTTCATCTGGATGAAGTTCTTCGAGATCATGTTGGCAGATATTGGCAGGTGTTAAAGTCCTTCCTAAGTAAGCTTGAAAGCTTGAGCTGAAAGCTGCAAATGCTGTTTTTGTTTTTCAGAGTCCAAAATCATGGTAACGGGCTCTGCCTGATTGTTGTTTGATGAAGACTTTGATGATGATCTAGATGCATCTTTTCTTTCCTCAGGTCTTCCTTTTTTTCCAGATTTACTTTGAGAAGAATTTTTTTGAAGGCTTTGAGGCATAAAAACTAACTTCTTCTTCATCTTCACTTAAAATACAAGAGTTGTCATTATCATCGTTAGAAATAAAAGCACTTCCAACACTTTTGGTTTCCTTAAAATGATAAGAAGTGACATGTGTTCTAACACTCTTGTTTCTTAACTTTTCATCCATTTCAAAAGCTTCAACTTTAGCCACCAATGTATCTAAACCAGTGGTTTGAAATCAAGGGTGTTCTTGAACAAAGACACAGTTTGCTTCCAACTTTTAGGCAAAGTATGGAGCATCTTTATGTTTAATTCTCGCTGGTATACATCAAGTCGAAGATGTTCATCTCGGTTACCAATTTCATAAACCTGTAGAGTTCTTGAGGAATTGTTCACCCTTAATATGATAAAATGTCTCATATTGTGAGCGAAGAGTATCATTTCTTATGATTCTAATTTTATCACTCCATTCACAGAGTGTATGAAGTATTTTCCACAAGGAGTTTGCTGTTTTTTTAATTCTCACACCTGATTAGTATATTTTCTGGTAAAGCCATACTAAGCAGACTGTATGCTCTAATATCGACTTTAACCTTTTTTAACATGCCCAGGTGATAGATCTTTTATACTTATAGGTTGATTATTGTCGTTATAATCCGAACCAATGGTAGGTGGAATATAAGGACCTTTAGTTATTGATACTCATAAGTCAGAATCAGTGTAATTTACATAATTCTTGAATTTTATTTTCCAGGATTTAAATTCCGCTTTGGTTTCCAACTTTGGGGATTGGTATGATGATCCATCGACAAAGTTACTCATTTTAGTCAAATTATAAGAGTTCAACTAAAACAAAGTTATTTTTTGGGTAATGAACTGATTAATGACAAGAACTTAATTATTGAATAACTAAGTGATAAAAGTCACAAATAAGTCAATCCTTTTACTGATGATTAATATCAAATCATGGATTTTGTTAATATATTTGTTCAGTCGATTTGAACAGTTGATGAATATCAATCAATAACACAGATTTATGTTTCACTTAATGTGAATATAGATCAATGTTAACAGAGCAATGTAACAGTAATCGCTGAAAGACAAATCACTATTTTATTTTTCTTTTAAATTTATTCACACCAAAAACAATTTTGCTTAAAAATCAATACATCTAATCAGAAAACTCATAGATCTAATGAACTAAACAATCAATTAAACAATTCTAACACTGATAGATCAATTGATATAAATCAATGAGCACTTGGCTCTGATACCACCTGTGAATCCAGTCATTACAATTAGGAATTATCAGTGATAGATTGAGTTCGATTTAATGATTACGGAATGATTATTAAATATCAATAACAATGAATATTGACGATAAGTAACAGTATGAGTTCAACACAATAAATGAAAGATCAAGATTTGATGCAAAATAATTTCATTAAAACTAATAAATGTTTACAATTGATCAAATAATGATCGTTGATGAAAATGTTTGCTTTGAACGTGTTGATGATTTTGGTGTATTGATATGACGGCTGCTAGGGTTTGTGTGTTTGATTGATCGTGTCGATCGATGTGATATTTTGTGTTTTTCCCTCCTCCCATGAGTCAACCTAGGACTAGTATTTATAGGCTCAGGGTTTTTGTTAAGAAAACTACGAATCTCTTAGACTCTGTATTTGACTTGTTGACTTGTATTACTTGGTGATGCAAGTACAAGTGTTTTGTCTTTCACAAGAGCTTTGTCTTCCGCAGGAGTTTACCCTTCCATAGGAGTTACACTTGGTATTATTCATTGGATTGCAAGTTGTTCTTCCGTGGGTCTTTGGCCTCATAGCATTCCCTTGACTTCATCTGCACCGAAGTGTTCTTCTGTAGAGGATCCTCGGATGTACTTGTGAGACGATTATCTACGGAAGAACATTTATGTTCATCCATAGATGTTTCTTACACTTAAGACAATTTCTGAAATTGACCAATTATGATGTTTGAACCTGCAATTATACAATACATCAACACAGATTTGGGTTAACTTATATACATAATGCATGTATCAAAATAATGAATTACAAGAGTTTATTACAAGCATTGATTAAAGTGCTAAACCTATATAAAAGGATCAAAACCTATAGTTCCTAGATCTAACATTGAGGTTAGATTTTTTTTATAATGTGGTTCTTAAAGAACATTTGTACAGACATTGATGAATATACTATATACATAATGCATGTATCAAAATAATAAATTACAAGAGTTTATTACAAACATTGATTAAAGTGCTAAACCTATACAAAAGGATCAAGACCTATAGTTCCTAGATCTAACATTGAGGTTAGATTTTTTTTATAATTTGGTTCTTAAAGAACATTTGTACAAACATTGATGAATATACTACAGTTAGAACTTGAAAGTTAAAACTTTTGAATGAATTATTAGTTTGCTTTAAATTATAAATGAAACCAAACAAAACCGACCGAGCACCCGGTTTAAAACTAAACCGAGTTCGAGCATGAAGTTTGTGCTCGAATTTGTAAATTCGAACCAAACCGAGCCGCTCGGTTTGAAACCGAACCAAGTTCGAGCGGAGTTGTGTTCGGTTCAGTTCGATTCGTGAGCCGTCAAGTACCAACATTATGCACCCTCTTGTCCTCGCGAACCCAACCCACACATCTTTTTTCCCTCGCGAACCCACATCGCGAACCCTAACCCTCACGAACCCATGTCTTTAGAAGTTAAAAACAAAATGGTCTTCTTGTAGATTGCAGAGGTTTGGTCTACATATTTTTATACATATGTTTGCAAATATGATCTGCAAATTTCAGATATTTTACCTCTTAAAAAACAAAACTACACTTATATCTTTCAATTTTGAGTTACAATAAATTTGAAACTATTAACTCACATCAATTACAATGAATATTATATTTATGATCACTTATTAATTTATATATTACTAATTACCAAGTTTTGTGTACATTAAGATTTGTACTGTTAGGACCCTTTAGATACGGAGTACTAACTGATTTACGTGTATACCAAACCAAATAGTGCGGAATCTTATTTGATTGGTGATCCAATAAGTGAGAATGCAAGTATAATCGATCTAAGAATGAATCAAAACATTAAGAACGATTGTAAGATGATTAACTGCAATTTATGAACTTGGAACATGTGTCCTTGAGTCTCTAGACGGCTAGGGTATGATTAGGTGCGTATGTATTCGAATTGTTACGTTTTTCCATGAATTAAGTGGTATTTATAGGTTAGGGTTTTCCATTTGTACGACTGAACCATTAGTATGGTTCAGTCGTGCGATTGAATCATACGATTGTTCCAACCGCACGACTGAAGCTTCAGTCGTGCGACTGAGTCAATCTTATGTTTCAATCGTGTGATTGATCTAGTCTCCTGGTTCAGTCGTGTGACTAGTCCATTAGCATGAAGTGTTCATGCGTATGGTCTATTAGCATGGTCCATTCGCATGAGAACTTCAAATGATTAAGTTTAAACACATTTCTCAACCATTCTTGAGTAAGAACTATGTAAATAACCACAGACCTATATAGTTAGTTCAACATGCCTTATCACACAATAAACAATGAAATATTCAACGATATTAGCATCAACCACACACTGTATTTAATTCATACCCATTCAATTACATATATGTAAGACATGAAAGACATATTACATTAAGCTCCTAAACTAGGTACATATGTATCAACAAACTCCCCCTTGGACCTAGTTTACATCATTGTCTAACATTCTTCATTAGCT
>BJCM01266902.1:0-18538 GCA_018326385.1 Flaveria bidentis | reverse complement strand
AAAATTAAGATGGGTGGACGTGTGTGAATCAAAGAACAATGAGATGGATAATAATAATGTTATGATTTCATTGATATTGATAAACAAGTTACAATGAGAATCATAGATGGCTGGTGAAATCAAACCCACCCAAATGAGAGGATTTCTCCTTGGATGGTGATTTACACCATGAGAAACACACACAAAAAGCCACACATGCAAAAATGCACTAGTGGGTCTATTTATACTAATATTACAACATGACCTAATTTTGACTTTCTAATTCTCTTGATGTTGACTTTGTCATGTTGAATTGTCTTGTTTTGTTGTAATCAACTTGGTCTCTGAACTCGTAGAACGAGATCTTTAGTTGGCTATAATTATGATTTGGTGAGCTTCAGTTTATTCTATTGTTGAAACCTAACAACCTTAAACTTCTCAAATTGTTTATCCAAATTAACAATAGGAATTTTTCCTTTTGACTTGAAAGTGGTCTCCTTTTATTTAGTGACAGATTCATTAAGTTTACTTATGGAATCAGGATCATTTACAAGAGGAGTGGACACCACATGATCCTTGATTGGGTTGTTATTTAATGGTTTGCATTTTGCATTCAACAAGGTATCATGTGGTGGTGGAACCACTTTGTAACCCAAACCCTCCCCGTTGTTGCGTTCTCTCGCTAAGTGAGGGACTATGTGAGAAGAACTAGTCCAACTGTGTAGTTTTTGTTTTTTTGAATTTACTTCGACTTCCAAAACTACTTTTTGTTTCTTAGCTTCTTCTAGGGAGTTTAAATAGAACTTGATGTCATTTGCTTGGTTATAAGCCATAACTTCTGTTTCCCTAAGCTGTTTATTTAACAGTTCTATTTTCTCTTTGTAACTATGCTCATTTAGTTTTAAAATGCGATTTGTTTCAGTGCACAGTTGCAAGTCCTTTACTAAGCTATCGTTGTGATCTAATAACCTAGAAAATTTCAAATCTATGCTTTCCCTAAAATTATTACAATCAGAACATGCATGATTATTGAAAAGTTGGTCTGTGGAACTTACCTGAGAAGGTTCTGTTGAATCAGCCATCATAGCAGAGTTTGACTTTTCTGGTGTAGGTGATTCTGAACATGTTGAACTTTGACCTTCTTCATTCAGGTGATTGACCACTTTTGCAATTTCTTCATTATTCGACATCGCGAGTTCCACTGCTATATCACCTTCACTTGCAGAGTCGGTATCCAAACCCTCAACGCATGCAATGTTGGATTATCCTGGAGCCACAAATCGAAAGGTCCAATCTTGCCCTTCATCATCTTGAGCTGTCATGGCTTTAGGGTCCTTGCTTGATGATGCAGGATTACTTGTGGGTTTATCTTGACGATTGAAGGATGAGAACAGATTACCATTACTTGTCTTCTTGGGCTTCACACACAAACGTTTGAAATGCCCCTTCTCTCCTTAGTTAAAACAAGTAACTTTGGTTTTGTCAAAACCAAAGGTTGTATCCTTTGTGGAAATCAAGTTTTGTCCTGTCTTCTTAACAAACTTCTTTGCCCTCTGGACAGCACTTACCAATGCCCACATGATATCCATTCTTTCCAGTTTTGTCTCATCTACTTGCTCGTAGTCTCCATCTACCATATGGTAGTTTCCAATCTTCCCCACAACTAGACCGTCATAGGAGTGAACGACAGCTGCTAGGAGATCCATATGATCCTTTGCTACCTCCACAGTCACATTATCGAGATTCTCGGTCTTCAATCTCTTAGCATTGGCTTCAGGTGCTATGTATTGGGTGCAAGACGACCCTCACGTGTCAAATCTTGAAGTAATGGCTTGAGACGGAGTGGCTGAACTCGCACGAATGCCGTTTGATGTAGTGCTCGAGACGTTTTTGCTTGAGGAGTTGAGTTGTAAAGTGACGGGTTCTGATCATATGACGCCTTTTAAGACCTGTACTTCATCTTCAACTCTTCCTCTCTCAGCTTCAAAATGAAATCATTGATATCCAACTTTGCCATCATATCATTCTGTTTGAGGTTTGACACAAATGAGACCCACTTTTCTTGCAATCCATCTACAAAATTCGGCACCTTATCTTCCATGGTCGTAGTAACTCCATGAGTGTGCAGCTCACTCATCAAGTGGTGGAAATGGTCGATGACGACATTTAAGCTCTCCTTCCCCATCGATGAGAAGTTATCAAACTCCTTTTTCAAAGCCTTAGCCTTTAGAGCTTTTAATGATGCATTCCCTTCATCCCGTTTTTCCAGAGCATCCCATAGCTTATTTGCTTGCTTGTTCATAGAAAACTGAAGGAATATATACTTAGGAATTGACTAAGTTAACAGAGCATACACTTTCTTCTTTGCATTGTACTTTACCTTTTGGCTATCAGTCATGCAACCTATGGTAAGTTTAACTCAATCAGCACCACTCGACATGCTGTACCCTATCTCTATTGATTCCCAAAGATTAGTATCTACTGCTATCTTGCCGATAAAGACTACAAGCGGGGAAGGTTGGAAACTGCCATCATGTGGGCGTTGGCTAGTGCTGTCCGAAGGGCGAAGAAGTTTGTGAAGAAAATGGGACAGAACTTGATAGCCACAAAAGACACTACCTTTGGTTTCAATAAAACCAAAGTAACCTGTTCTAACTATGGAGAGAAGGGGCATTTCAAGCGTGATTGTGTGAAGCCCAAGAAAATACGTAATGGTAATCCATTTTCCACCTTCAATCGTCAAGATAAACCCACAAATTGGGCTACATCATCAAGAAAGGATCCTAAGGCCTTGACTGCACAAGAGGACGGAGGGCAAGATTGGACCTTTCTCTTTGTATCTCCTAGAGAATCCAACATTGCTTGTGTTGATGTTTTGGATGATGATTCAGCAAGAGAAGGTGAAATCGTAGTAGAACTAGCGATGTCTAATAATGAAGAAACTGCGAATGTGGTCAGTCACCTGAATTAAGAAGGACTCAGAACAACATGTTTAGAATCACCAACACCCGAACAATCAAGCTCTGCTATGATGGCTGACTCAACCGAATCATCTCAGGTAAGTACTAAAGACCAACTTTTTGATAGTCATGCCTGTAATGAATGTAATAAATTTAGAGAAATCATAGACTCAAAATTTGCTTGGTTGATAGCTTAGTAAATGACTTACAACTGTGCACAGAAGCAAACCGGATTTTAAAACAAAATAAGCACAAATATAAAGAGAAAATAGAATTGTTAAATAAACAACTAAGAGAAACCGAAGTTGTTGCCTTTAACCAAAATGACATAAAGTTCTATTTAAACTCCCTAGAAGAAACTATGAAACAAAATACAGTTTTGGAAGTCGAAGTAAATTCTTTAAAACAAAAACTGCACAGCTAGACCAGTTCTTCTCACATAGTTCAGCACTTAGTGAAAGAACGCAACAACAAGGAGGGTTTGGGTTACAAAGTGGTTCCACCACCACATGAGACCTTGTTGAATGCTAAATGTAAACCAATTAATTACAACCTAATCAAGGATCATGTGGTGTCCACTCCTCTAGTAAGTTATCTAGATTCCACAAGTAATCCTATTGAATCTGTCACTAAACCGAAGGAGACCACTTTGAAGTCGAAAGGTAAAATGCCTATTGTTAATTTCGATGAACAATTTGAAAAGGTTAAGGTAAAGTCAGGTTCAAACACATCTAATTTTGAACCCAAAAAGACCAAACAAGTTAACCAATCACGTGCACCATGTCTTAGTCCAAATAAACAAAAGAGTAAATATGTTAAATAGGTTCAAACAATGAATTTTGTTAAGGAGGATAAAACATCTAAAAAAGAAGTGTCAAAACCCAGACAGACTAAAGTCACACCTGTGTCATATGCTTCCCCACAGAAACAGTTCCACCAAAATGTCGAAAGTAGATCATGCTACAATTATGGAAAGTATGGACACATTGCTTCTAACTTTCCTTATTATCAGACACCAAGAATGAAAATTGAACTTCATGATCCTAAACCAAGTTCTTTTAAAAGGAGTTCTATCACTCCACTAAGAGGAATTAGTGAACATAAAGTTCAAACCATAAGCCAGTCATCTGTCTATCACAAACAAGCCTTACACAAAACTGGCTTATGAAAAGAAAAATCCAGTTCAATGTCTGATAATAAGCACAAGAAGAATGATTTGCCCTCTCCCTCGAATGGACAGTGGGTAGAATTCATGATGTGTGATGCCTTTGGGTCACCCAAGCCAGTTAAGGCATGGGTCCCTAACCTCAACTAGTCATATCCTTTTAATGTGCAGAGTGTCCGCTATAGTGCTTCTACAAATACCTGGATTGTTGATAGTGGAGCATCAAGGCGCATGACTGGAAACCTGTCTCTATTGTCAAATTTCAAACAAATTAAAGGAGGACACGTTTCATTTGCTAGAAACAATGGAGGTTATATCACTGCACAAGGGGAAGTGGGAAAGAAGAAAGTGAAGTTTGATAAGGTAAACCATGTTCAACAACTTCAAAATAATTTACTTTTTGCATCCTAAATCTGTGACAAAGGATTCAAGGTCGTCTTTGACAACAAGAAGTGCTATGTTTTGATGAAGGAGTATGTGATACCGGAGGATCAAGTCTTAATGTAAGCTTCAAGATATATTGATTTATATGTCTTGGACCTATCAAAGGCCTCCACAACTGATCATCAAGTACAATTCTTCTTGTCAAAGGCAATAGAAAAAGACTCCATCTCCTGGCATAGGAGAATGGGACACATTAATCCATGGAAGATAAATCACTTGATCCTGAATGATCTAGTGCGTGGCGTAAATGTCAAGAACTTCAAATTACTAGAATTTTGTGTCGCATGTAAGAAAGGAAAACATACAAAGATGTCTCATTAGGAAAAGAAAGTTCAACAATTGACCTACCTCTTGAGCTCCTTCATATGGATCTGTTTGGCCCAGTTAGTACAAAGAGCATTGCTGACGATTTGTATTACTATGTAGTTACGGATGATTACTCAAGATTTTCTTGGGTGATGTTTCTGAAATCCAAATCAGAGATATTTGAATCATTCAATGAGCTGGTAACTACATTGGAGTCACTATACAAGCTAAAGGTAAGACAAGTTCGCTCAGACAATGGCACCAAGTTCAAGAACCAATGGATGGAGGCATTCCTCAAAGAAAAAGGAATAGTGCACCGGTTCACATTTGCCTACACTCCTCAAATGAGCGCAATTGCTGAGAGAAAGAGTAGAAGCTTGATAGAGACAGCCCAGACGATGCTCGCAGACTCGAAACTGCCTATTCAATTTTGGAACGAGGCGGTAGCTAATGCATGTTATACTCTCAATCGAGTCTTAGTGGTCAAACATCTTAGTAAAACATGCTATGAGTTGCACCAATGATGTAAACCAAATCTGGAGTACCTTGAGCCATTTGGCGTACCATGTACACTGTTGAAGAAAACTCAGTCAGGGAAGTTTAGCGAGAAGGCCGAAGAAGGAAATTTCTTAGGATACAACATACCGAATAAGAGAATTTACAACAACTCAACGGGTCAAATAGAAGTATGGTGCAACGTTGATGTACAGAGATACACCACCCTCCTTGCTAGAAAAGGACCCTCATTCTTTTTCAACTATGATGGATTCTTTAAGTCCTTCAACATCCCTCTCTCCCCTCCTGAGGATGAGTTATCAACCAGATTGATGTACTAAGTGTTTAATATACCATCACTGGATCTGACGACCTCAGCGTCATAAGGTGAGTCTTCTAGTTCTTTAGGGGGAGCACTTGAGGTAAGTGACTCCTCCTCAGATGATGAAGACGTGGCAAATGATCACGTGGATCAGGAGGAACATGTACCTACTACTACAAGTACACAAGCATCAGATGTTGATGCCTTTGACACTTTGGAACCCCACACTCCCACTGCCTCAGATACTGAACCTGCTTTTCACAAACTGGATAATGAGGTAGTTGTACCCACCACTCCTGGATCTCGACTAAATGTTTTTCTTACTTTGGATAATGTCATTGGTGATGTTTGATTTGAAGTACAGACAAGAAATCAGCTATACCCAACTGATTATGCCTCAGTAATGGAAAATGGATATCTTCACGATGGTGCATATCGATGTTTTGTGTCTCAATTTAAGCTAAAATATGTTAGTGAAGCCCTGAACGACGAGGCATGGGTGAGTGCCATGCAAGAAGAAGTTCTTCATTAAGAAGTTAGGAGTAATGACACTCGTGGATACACCTAAAGGTGCTAAGGTCATTGGCACCAAAATGGTTTTGAAATGCAAGAAAGATGACCAAGGAGTCATTATAAGAAACAAGGCTCGACTTGTAGTTCAATGATTTTGACAAGTCGAGGGTATTGATTATAATAAAGTCATTGCGCTAGTGGCAAGAATTGAAGCAATCCATATCTTCCTAGCCTATGCATCTTACATGAAGATAAAAGTTTATCAACTGGATGTAAAGAGTGCATTTCTTCATGGT
This sequence comes from Flaveria bidentis, assembly GCA_018326385.1. NCBI lineage: Eukaryota > Viridiplantae > Streptophyta > Magnoliopsida > Asterales > Asteraceae > Flaveria > Flaveria bidentis. The sequence continues at coordinate 12,058 of BJCM01266902.1, read as the reverse complement.
GAAATCCGGGAGACAGTGTATGTTAGTCAACCTGAAGGATTTGAGGATCCTATCATCGGGAGTTTACAATCTTGATAAGGCTCTCTACGGGCTCTACCAAGCCCCAAGAGCTTGGTACGAAAAGCTCTCGCTTCATCTTGTGAAACATGGTTTTTGAAGAGGAGTGATTGACTGTACACAAAAGCTTTTGATAAACCAAGATTTTTATATCTGTTAGAGGTCAACGACGTGAAAAAAATATGAAGTGATTCCAGAAGATGAAAGTACATAGTCCAATGCGTCGAGTCATTTTTTATATTATTTTATTTTATCTCATTTTATTTTATTTTATTTCTTCTCATATTAAAATTCTAAATGCAAAACCATTTTCGGTTTTAGTATTTTAGGGGGAGAATAGGTCAGACTAGTATTAAGTTATTAAAAAAAACGAGGGATGAGGACGGTATAGCTAATAGAAATGAGATCGTATCTGTGATACTGAGTCAATGATTATGGAAAATGATAGTACACAGGAACAAAGAGTTTGGGACTTTAAGAGAATTTAACTGATTAAGAAGAAAAATTCAAAGTATAAGTCTGAGAAGTCTACGGAACATAAAAGGAAAAATGATAGTAAAACTAGTTGCTACTAAGGTAACACATAGAAAGTAGACCTAGAGGTTGCTAGACCACTACATGATGTGTCGGTAGATTCAACACAATAGAAAAGTAGACCTCATTGGTGATTTCAAGCTCAAACTAAGTTGTTCAACAAGCTGTGCGTTATCATCTTATCCCTGGTTAACACAATCAACAAAGTTTCAATAAGGGGTGACAAGCAAAATAAACGCCACAAATGTGTGCGGATGACCATAAAAATGAGCAAAGCACAAGAAAAATGCAAAAAACAATCAAGCTAATAACGTATGTTGTTCGTGCGATCTGTGCAAAAGGAAAATAATTGCTCAAACAAGAAGATAGGTTGTGTGCCTCTCTACTATATGCTAGCACTGAACTAAGGATAAGCATAACCTAAATATTCTAGAATTCATTCTTGGTTGCACCTCTCTATTGTGCGATGGCACTGACCTGATGCTTGGCATCTCTTTGAAAGCTCTTAGAATAGTTTCTTCTTGTCAAAATACCCGTAGATAACTCTAAAATCTCCTAAGGAATATTAATTACCATATAAGTGTGGGATCCACAAATGCTTGCTAAAATAATTAAACCTTGAATCATCACCAATGTTTGTAAAAAATATGTGTATGGATTTAAAAGGACAAGTATACTGACAATCATTATGAGCTGCAATTCTTGAAAGTCCAAATCATTGTGTGTATCTTACAGCACTAGCATGATTTCCTAAACTTGCTAATGAATCTTGATGAAAAAAATAATCTAGCATCAAAAGGCTTTGGTAAAATGTCCCAAATGATTTGATAAACCTATATGACTCCATAATGAATTGTTCCAGTTATGATGAATGTAACTTGACGCTATATTGTCTAGAATGAAAAATCTGGTAGATACTTATTTTAGGATTTTAACCTCACACAAAAATACAAAATTAGGTTTTAGATTTGTTTTATTTCTAGTTGTTTAATTTAGCTAATTTCAGTTAATTTAGTAGTTAAATGTCAGACTACGCATTGGAAGTCAATCTGGGATTAACTCATTAAAAGGTCACGTCTGAGGTGACCAATGGGGTTTTCAAATGTAAAAAGGTCACGTCTGAGGTGACCAATGGGGTTTTCAACTGTAAAAGGGTCACGTCTGAGGTGATCAACAGTTTTCTAAGTTAAAATGGGCCATATCTGAGGTGAAAAAGTGTTTTGTTGTTAAAAGGGTCATGTCTGAGTTGACAAATTGTTTTGTTGTTAAAAGGATCACGTCTGAGGTGATCAACAGTTTTCTAAGTTAAAATGGTCATGTTTGGGATGATCAATGGAAAAAATGTCCAATCAATAAGTAAAAGGGCTAAGTGTATGAATGGTCATAAGGTCAAACTCACATGTATGAACCATTCGCACGACTGGACTATGAGTATGGACCAGTCGTACGATTGGACCATATGTATGAACCAAATTGTATGACTAAACCACACATATGTACTATACGTGCGATTGGACCATATGCATGGGTCAATCCATACGATTGGTTCATAAGAATGAACTAATCGCACGAATGGAGGTGACCTAATGAGTCAGTCGCATGACTAAAACCTAGTCGCATGACTGAAGGTGACCGGCTGAGCCAATCGCATGACTGAGCCTCAGTCGCACGAATCAACAGTGCGATTAGGTTCAGTCGTACGACTGAAGGAAACCCTAGTATAAATAGAGGAGGAGTCGGTCACAGTCATTCATCACCACCAAATCACCCCTAAATCGTACGACTGCAATACTACTCTACCCAAAATTTCACTTTTGTGATTTCGCACATTATTTGTGATTCGTATTGATTCCACATCGTTTCTACAGGTAATGCAGGACTAGACTTGATCAAATTACACAGATTAATCAAGCCCTAAGTGTTAAAATCATTCCAAAACTAATATCGAAACATTACCACTAAACTAACAACTAATATGTACTTTAATGTCAAATTATTTAGTACTAAGAGTTATGTTGATGGATTTCAAGTCAAATGAGATTAACCTAAACGCTTAACATCAAGTACTGGTCAAAAATCAATCCTACAATATGGGACAGAGATGTTATGCGAATGGACACACTGATGAACTTCAATCGCACGATTGAATTGGGTGAATGACTCAATCGCACAAATGAACCAGGCCTATGAACTCAGTCGCACAAATGATTCAACTACATAGTACAGTACATGACTCAGTTGAGTCGCAGGTTCATTCGCACGACTGAGCTCATTCGTACGACTAAGACTCAGTCGGAATGTCCATTCGCACGACAGAGAAGAATGCTTCAAGTTCATTACAATTTAGTTGACATTCATTTACACAAACTCTAACGTTTGTCTATCTTGTGTTACAACAATATGACGAGTCAGTTGGCGACGAGCACTAAGCACAACATATGTGCTCATCTAGACGCTACGTCCCGGAACGCGTCTGAGTTCGCGGGCATTATTACATTTCTACGGAGATCGAGGATTTTCAGAGCTATCTCCACTCCATGCACACCATACAGGTCGATACAACAGGCGTTCTGGGAAAGCACTGTGATAGATAGGTGCCCAGAGCCTCACCGTATTTGGAGTTCAATCCTTGGTCACGACATAGATATGTATGAGGAGGATGTAAGGACAGTCTTAGAGTTGGGAGATGATGGCGAATGCTCTACCAGACTGCACCCATTGACTGTCCAAGGTTGCTTTCTTCGGGCTAAGTACTCGGGGGAAATCAACGCAGGTGTGCTCAACAAGAGAAACATGTGCCCCCAATTCAAGTACTTAGCCCATGTGCTGCTGAAGTGTATTGCCTCAAGGAAAGTTTTGATGAGCTTTTTGATCAGATCCAAAATGCCTATGTGGCTCTAGTTCTGAATCATCCTTTCAGCTTTTCGAGGATGATCTTCAACTACTAGATCGAGAACCTAGACGCCAAGGGCAAGGAGGGATTATGTATGTACCCTCGGTTCCTCCAGATGATCATTGACCAAAAGCTGCCCTTAGTGCCCAAAGAGAGTGAAGATGTAGTGGCACTGAAGGTCATGGACGATACTACACTTGGGAGGATGAAGGTTTATTAGGGCAAGCAGGTGAAGCCCCAGGTAAAGAGGTTGTTTGGGCATTTGGCCCGAGAGGACTACGTGGCGCCAGCGAAGAGGAAGTGGCGTCACGATGATAGTGACTAAGATTCTGAGCTGATTGTGCTCCCATCCAATGATTCTGATGCTAATGATATGGGTGATGGTGGAGATACTGTCCCCACCCAATCTAGGGCCACTACCACAGATGTTACATCTCCACCATCCACCTACCGAGGAGCTGAGACGGCTGGATTCCATGAGGACTTCCGTCCTAATGAGGAGGAGGTGTCCGATGAGGAGCCGTTAGTTCGGACGCTAGGCAGCAAGGCGGTTTCCATCGAGCGAGGGATTAGGTGGTAGGTGGACGCCAGGGTGAGTCTGAGGAAAGGCTGCTACTGATCCATCTTACACCCCAGACCAGCCCAACAGCCAAGGGAGAGCATCCACCTTGAAAGGATCAAGGAAAAAGAGGATGACTCAGCCTCACGGGATGAAGAGCAAGAGATGAAGATTCACTTTAATAACCACCACCACAGCTACCACCACCACTGCACACCCTCCACCATTACTACCACACCCTCCACCACTACTACCACACCACCCATCATCACAACCACACCCTCCACCACTACCACCACACCTCCCACCATTACCACCACACCTCTACCCTCCACATCTATTGCCATACTTCCACCGGCTACACCCATACCACAACCCATCTTTACCACAGCTACCACCACTACCACCACCCATCGAGCCGGGAATTCATCTCAGATCCCATTGAGCTTTGGATCCTCTCTGCCTATTGTTGGGTTAGAGGAGCAGCTAGCCAATCTAAACCGGATTGTGCTTAAGCTGCTGGCTACAGATGAGCAACGAGCTACACAGCTAAATAAGCTGATGGAACTTAATGCTGCTCAGGTTAAGCAGATAGCAACTCAGAGACAAGAGATTACTGAGCTCCTTGAGCTGTAGACTTCTTCAGTTCAGAGGATAGATGATCTTGAGGTGAAGAACAAGAAGTTGATGCTACGACTCAAAGGCTCCAAAGATGAACCTCTCAAGATCAGAGAAGGAGATGATGATGGTGATGAAGAGGATATTGAGGATGATGAGGAGGATGATGATGAGACTGATGAAGAAGGTGATGTAGATGAAGGAGAGTAGAAGGGAGGAGATGAGGATGAAGGAGATGTTACAGCTGCATCAGCATCCACACAAGGCTGGAGAGCGACGGTCAAAGAAAGCTCAAGATCAAGGAGCCTCATCTTCAGCCCCTCCGGCTGACGAGACTACTATTCAAGGAAAAAGTAATTATTAGATATTTATGTATTTGAAAGCTTTTGTACTTGAATCATGTATTAAATTTATGTACTCAATATTTATGTATCTTTCTCAAATGTTTGATTATCTTGATAAATTACTAATTGTTGATGTATTTATGTGTTTAAATCAAGCAGATCAATAATCTCAGCAAGATGAGTATGATGTTACTCCCCTTCAGCAAATCAAGTCTTAACTTACAATGATTCTTGATTTTCAAGGGATAGTCAGAAGGTCTGTAAGCTATACTCCTGAAGAAGGAGAAATCATTCATGACCTTACTGATGAAAAGCTTGCTGAGATGTTCCGGCTCAACCTGGACGAGATTGTCAAGGATGCTCACACTTTTGAAGATACAAGTGATGATGAGCTCAATGACATAGATGAAATCAAGATAGAGGATGTCACTGCTGACTAATATCCATAGTACACTGACCGAGAGGGAAATGTTGTCCCCAACTTAGGTGATACTCTCGGTAGTGATATATTTGACAAGCTGGATCGGATGGAGAAAGAGACGGACAACAATGAGGGACAAGCCCAAGCCTCCACACCGATGTTGATATCAAAAAGGCTGAATGTGCGGTCTGTTTTGCTGAGATCCGAGCCATGCACACTACACAAAAGCCTAGTGTCTACACCAAGCTGTACAAAGTCAAGAAACACCTAAAGGTGTCAGGCAAGATCATAGCATGGGCTTATTTTGAGGATTTAAATGTATATGCAGTGATGAGAGAAAAGGGCATAGAGTACTTTAGATTCCATACACTCTAAAGACTCTCCCCGATTTTAAGCTCAACCAGATAGCACGCCTAAAGTTGTTGTATGCTGACCCGAGAAAGAAATTAGACTGGTTTGAGGCTGCATTGAGGAAAGAATACCATACCAGGTGGGTTAACTTCTGACCTCAACATCCCATGAGGTACATCAGAAGGTTTGAAGTTGATTCCATTACTGGAAAGCCTAAAGTAGTGCTGAAGTGGAGTCCTCCGCGTACTATGTCCAAAATCCCTCTAAGGGAAATGCCACAGGACTTTACTCCACACTTCAAGTGGTGGTATTACGATTGGAGAACAGGTGAAGCAGTCATAGTCTTACAAAAAGAGAGCCAAATGGATATTATCTGGGTATTTGACCCTATGTGGCTGACTAACTTGTCTGTTGACGATGTATATACCTTATACAAGTGGCCACTATTCTATGATTCACAAGACATTGTACAAGCCCTCCAGTTTCAAAATGTTATACGACTCTATTTCGCATTTGAGATAAATGCCGGAGTTACAAGAGAGGAAAAGCACAAGAAATTCGAAGAGCTAATGAAGAATGTTAGACAATGATGTAAACTCGGTTCAAGGGGGAGTATGTTGATACATGTGTACCTAGTTTAGGAGCTTAATGTAATATGTCTATCATGTCTTACATATATGTAATTGAATGGGTAGTGGTTGATGTTTATGATGTTTAATATTTCATTGTTTATTGTATGATGACTTATAGTGAACTAAATATATAGGTTTGTGGTTATTATACATAATTCTTAGTCAATAATGATTGAGAAACACGTTCAAACGTAATCGTGTGAAGTTCTCATACGAATGGACCATACGCATGAATACTTCATGCGAATGGACCAGTCGTACTACTGAACCAGGAGACTGGATCAGTCGCCCGATTGAGACATAAGATTGTCTCAATCGCACGACTGGACCTTTAGTAGTGCGGATGGATCAATCGCATGATTCAGTCGCACAACTGAACCATGCTAATGGTTCAGTCGTACAATTAGAAGACCCTAACCTATAAATACCACCTAATTCATGAAAAAATGTGACAATTCGAATACCTACGCACATAATAGTACCCTAACCGTCCAAAGACTCATGAAAACCTATTCCAAGTTCATAGATCATAGTTCATCGATCTCTAGTCATTTGTAATGTTTCATTAATCATTAGATTGATTTGAACTGTGTTCTCCCTGATTGGATCGCCAATCAAATAGGATTCTGCACTATTTGAGTTGGTATACGCGCAGAATCAGTTAGTACTCCGTACGAAAACGGTCCTAACAATATGTAATTTTGTATTAATTAGCCTAAGTTTTGGGGGGTTAAGTGCAATTAATGAATATTAGTCTAGACTATAAATAGGTTCTCATTAGTGTTGGCTAATGGTTGAATGACCAATAGATTGAGGGATTACTTGTAAACATATTTTGCAATCTAATTGAAGATCAAAGGGGTATCAATTGTGATTATCATATTTTGATCTATAATCTTCATGATTTGATTAAAGTGTGTTCACCTTAAGTTTACAATTTGGTATCAGAGCCATTTTGGATCAAATTCAATGAAGATTTGAAGATTTTTAGAGAGAGAAGTTGAGGTTTGTTTGTTTTTGTTTAATATCAAGTTTTCATCAATTTTAGATCAAATTCGTGTGTATTTGGTATGGAATTTGCTTGAATTTTGTTGTTTCTTGGTTGGGGAAGCTCTGTTAATCATCATATCTCAAATCCATTGAGTTTTTGATGATTTCAGATTGATTTCGTGTTGAAAAAGCTTTTCAACTTCGTTCAATGAAATTATCAGTTCATCCAGCGAAACTACGAGTTCTTCTAGTGAAACTACATGGGTTATCCTCATTGAAGTGGTTTTCTCCTGCAAAACTAGTATCATCAAACGGAAGTTCAACAGTGCTTATGGGTGATTTACAAGCGAAATTGATACCGAAAGTATCATTGAACGAAAGTTCAAGCTTGTTTCATGCGAACTTGTCGGCGAAACTAAGTTGTTTTAGGCATTTGGCTAGCGAAACTGCTGCCGAAATTTTCCAGCGAAACTAAGCTTGACCCCAGTAGCTAAGATTGTCTAGCGTGACATTTATAAATAATATTTTTTCCCGGGGGAGAATTATTTTATAATTTTTGGGAAAAATATTTTAAGGGCATTTAATTGTTCAAATTTTTTAAAATAATGCCATCTTCAGAAGATCGTAAATTAGAAAATCTCACAATGGCAGAAAGCCGATTTGACTCTTTTGTAGGAATGAAGAAAGAAAAATTGTCACATTTCATTGATCGATTCTAAAAGGTAGCAAAAAATCTAAACAAGCATGTTCCAGATCTCAGTAGTCATGAACAGATTTAAAAGCTTCTAGACACTCTTCCGTCTGCATGGAATCATCAAGTTAAAATGCTAAAGAAAGAAAGAGGTTATGTTGACACAAAACTTGTGGATATGATCAACAAACTAATATCTCTCGAGCTGGATATCCAAAGAAACAAATTTCAACAAGCCGTGTTCCCACATCAAACCCACGTGCTTAATATTGATCTTGTTTCTTTTGTAACAAGTATACTTGATTACAAAACATAGATGATTGAAAAGTTGAAGTTATTGTGAACTGATTCGAATTTAAATTTTGAATTCAGAGAAACTTTTGAAGAGAACTGTGAAACTTTAAGAGCTGACAATGACAATAATCCGGAGTCTATGAGAACTAATGATGATAAGGCTGGAATAACTTATAACAGAAAGAAAGAATCTGAGGATGACGAGATGCCGAAGGTCAAAGAAGAAGAACAACAAAAAATAACAAGGATTTGCAACTGTGAATAGAGCTTAGCTGCAGAACGAACTATCATTAGTCTTCCTTATGAGACTGTTCAGGATATGTGTTCTTCATCTTGCAAAATCCGATTATTGGGGATTTATAAGTCAAACAGATTGTTATTGGAAAATGAAAAAGAATTAAAAATAATCAATCAGGAATTAAAGAAAAATGAAATTGTTTTTTCAAGGAAACTTAATGAAGCATTGGCCGAAAATGATCTTTTAAGAAGAACTATTTTGGAGCGTAACGTTGAAATTAATATTTTTAGAGAAAGGGTTTGGGGCCTTTATACTAGTTTGCTGGAAAATGAATAGCTTATTCATAATCTTAGAGGCCTTGCACCGCTGCAGGCGAGAGAGTGATCTTGGAATTGATCCAGAAAGCATGTTATTGCTTATCAAAAGATCTATTGCTATTTCAAGCATTGCTCCTGTCGGCCTTCTTATGTCAGGATATGGCTCAAATAATAAATATTCTTTTTTAGGTGGTCTACGAGCTACTGCTCAATCAATTAGTTATGAAATACCATTAACTCTACGTGTTATCAATATCTCTACGTGTGATTCGTTAAGACATAAAGACCGCTACCTAAGAGAAGATAAGTAGTTCTTCTATCGTTCAAGGGCAAGGGGAGAACATGTAGCGGCTTGCCTAGATCTCGTATTTCCCACGTAGTCCATCGAAAAAACCAACGATTCTCCTCTCAAAGTAATAGAGAGATCCTTTTCTTTTTCGCTCAATTTGAAACGACAAAGCTTCAAACAAAGCTTGATAAATGGACCCTTTCACACATGAAAAAGGATGAGCTTATTGCTAAACAATAAGGGGCGTTACTAAAACATGGGATTGGATATAAATCTGATAGTGAAACTGTATTTAATTCAGTTCAACCCCAATCTACTCTATGTTATTCACCAATCCCCAGACCTCATCCTAGAAATGATTTGTTTGAACAACCTATTAATAGTCTGCATGCAGGTTTGAGCAGTGTCAAACTTAATGAGGTGCGAGATGATTATGATTATACAACTGGTATAGGATATAATAAACTGAATGCTGTCAGTCAAGCTAACGATTGTTCAGTCCCGGTTGTTTGTAAATCTATATCTACTATTTCTTCTAACTTCTTTGATAACTTTAAAGCAGGTGAAATTCCTACTTTTGAGACTGTCAAGATTGTGAAAGAAGAGATAAATCAGGAATCATCTAATCATCAAGTTCCAACAACAACAACACATCCTACTTCTGTCAATCAAGATCCGTTGGAGAAAGATTTGTGTATACAAGACTGGATAAGCTCAGATGATGAATCAATCACAGAGGAGCATGTTGGTTCCTTATAGATCAAGATATCTCCTGACATTATCAAGTCTCAAAAGCTTCCAATAGCTGAATCAAGGCCTATACGGATCTCTTCTCCAATTGCAAAACAAGCTTGTCAACCAGTGAAGATCTCATTCTCTGTTCAGCACGAGAAACTTCAGAACAAGCAAGAATCTGCTACAAGCTCAAAGCAATCTTCATCACCACCTGTACTACGTGGGACTACAAAGAATCAAAAGCCTTTCAAGGCTTGTTTTGAATGTGGAAAAGAAGGTCATGTGGTAAAGAAGTACCCTCAAAGACTTGCTTCAAATTGTAAAGGCAAAATGAATTGCTTCTCCAATTGTAAGTCTACAAAGAATGTTCCAGACGGTAAAGGCAACACGGGTTGGTTCTCTGGATCAAGAGGTAAAAAGCACACATCTTTGAATGGTTGGATGAAAATCCCTCCATCTAAAAATTTTCATGTGAAGCCGGTTTCACATGTTTAAAAAATGAAAATGACTAAAGGTTCAAAACCAAATTCTTTTCCTTTTGGTCTTAAACAGAAAATGATTTCCATATTTAATTCATTCAAATCCAAATTAATTGAACCGAAACAAATTTGGAAAATTAAAAAGAAGGATACAGATATCCCTGATTGTTTAAACAGTTGTGTGCCGAATCAAGTTTCTTATATTGATGCAAAAGGAACACCCAGGACTACGGTGGCCCGGGTTCCCCTCTCTAATTAATCTGTTAACGAGTGTAGGAATAATTCAGGAGGACTGTTAGTAATCCGGTTTACTGTCAGAGATTGTTCCTAATTCAAATTTGAGGCGGAACAAACAGGTTAAGGTCTTGGTATTTTATCCACAATTTGGATTTTTATCTAAACAATCATAGTTTTCACTTCTCAATCACTGCACATTTTTTGATAAGTCATCTCTTATCTTCATATCAATGAAGTTTGGAAGACGTTCTTTGATAAATTTTGCAAAAATATAAATTTAGGGGGAGAGTATAAGTAAATAAAAATGAAAAGAGAACTAGGAACTTGATTCGAGATGATTGAGAAATGAATGTATATCTTCTCGAAATACTTGTTTTTGCATGACTTGCGTTTTTAAAATGAGAAATGATAGTAACTGATGTTGTTATCTGATTTACATATTATTTTTAATTGTAAATAATAGAAAAACAAACAGATGCTTTAATGATATGCTTGGTAGACTCAGCCTAAAGAATAAAGTAGACACCAGCATAATGATTTAAATTAAAATATATGCTTAAGGACGTCTGGATTTACACAATCATTTTGGCCTGCACGGAAACTGAGTCCCTACAAAAATTGGATTGAGAATTGATCTTTCACCCACCATGATACAAATCATATAAGCCATATCTTTAAGCCATGATTGGTGTATTTATGTGTCTTGTATTTGTGCTAATATCCTCTGCTGTATGGTAGTACTGACCTGGAGTGATGATCTCCTTTGTTGTACGATAGTACTAACCTGGAGTTCTCATCGGCACATGATTAAAAGGTCTTCTCCTTTGTTATACGTGCGTATAGACCTGGAGCTCTCACCATATTGGTCTAAGTAGTGTCAAAACATCTAAACGATGAATTCATCATAGAATGAAATGTTCTGTTGATAATCACTTGCACACTACTACACAAGCCTTGCTCTATAAAGATCTTAACAAAATTCAAGAAATCCTGAGGTTGGGTAAGGGTTTTTTCGAAATGATTGTGGGGTCCTAGCATTCTAAAGTATTTAATCGAACCTTAACGAATCATTTGCTGCTTGTTGAAAAAGATAGGGCATGAGTTTAAGTGGACAAATATATGAGCAATCTTTATTGATCTGTTTAAGAATTTCAAAATCATTCAAAGACTATGATTAGATTCAGTTATGAATGTGATCTCATTGCTTGTCGATGATTAAATTCATCTTTGTGCTAAGTATATCTTGAGGATGTGATCTCATGATTGATTAAGTTCTCGGTTAAAAAAAACAGAAAAAGAAAAAAATAATAGATAAAAAATGTTATAATAAATGTATATAATATAAAAAAATTATAATAAAATTTCATTTTAATTTCTCT
>BJCM01266901.1:15403-32597 GCA_018326385.1 Flaveria bidentis | reverse complement strand
TTCTTCTAGGGAGTTTAAATAGAACTTAATGTCATTTGCTTGATTAAAAGCAACAACTTCGGTTTCCCTTAGTTGTTTATTTAAAAGTTCTATTTTCTCTTTATCACTGTACTCAATTTGTTTCAGAATTCGATTAGCTTCTGTACACAGTTGTAAATCATTTACTAATCTATTATTATGGTCTAATAACCTAGCAAATTTTAAATCTATGCTTTCACTAAATTTATTACATTTACTACATGCATGATTTTCAAAGAGATGGTTTGTGGTACTTAACTGTGAAGATTCGGTTGAATCCGCCATTAGTGCAGAGTTTGACTCTTCAGATGCTTGAGATTTTGAACATGTCATTTTGAGATCTTCTTCAATCAGGTGATTGACCACATTTGTAGTATCTTCATGATCTAACATCACTAGGTCAACTTCTATTTCACCTTCACTTGCAGTGTCGTCATCCAGACCCTCAACATTTGCAATGTTTGACTCACCCGGAGATACAAAATGAAAGGTCCAATCTTGACCTTCGTCGACTTGTGCAGTCAAAGCCTTTGTATCTTTGCTTGACGAGGCAGCTCCATTCGTGTTTTTGTCTTGACGGTTGAATGATGAGATAGGATTCCCATTACCTGTCTTCTTGGGCTTTACACATTCACGTTTGAAGTGCCCTTTTTCTCCACAATTAAAACATGTAACTTTGGTCTTGTCAAAACCAAAAGATGTGTCCTTTGTGGCTATCAAGTTTTGTCCTGTCTTCTTCACAAACTTTTTCGCTCTCGTGACAGCACTAGCTAAATCCCACATAATGTCCATTCTTTCTAATTCATTCTCATCCACATGCTCGTAATCCTCATCAGCCAGATGACAATTTCCGATCTTTCCTGCAACTAGACCATCATAAGAATGAACAACCACAGTTAAAAGGTCCATATGCTCCTTTGCAACCTCAATAGTTATATTCCCGAGATTCTTGGGCTTCAAGATGTATTGGGTACTAGATGACCCTGATGTTTCAGATCCTAAAGTTGTAGGATGAGAAGAAGCGGTTGAACTTCACACAAATGTCGTTTGAAGAGGTGCTCCTAAACTTGTTGAAGTGGAAGTGGATTTATAAAGTGAAGGATTTTGGTCATAGGATCCTTTCTGTACCTCTATTTCATCCTTAGTTCCTTCCATCTTAATTTCAGGATGAAGTCATTAATGTCTAATTTTGTCAGTAAATTGTTCTATCTCAAATCAGACACAAACGAGTCCCACTTCTCTGGCAGACCATCGGCAAAGCTTGAGACCTTATCTTCCATTAACGTTGTGACTCCATGAGTGTGCAGCTCACTCATTAAATGGTAGAACCTGTTTATGACATCATCCAAGCTTTCTTTACCCATAGAATAGAAGTTATCAAACTCCTTCTTCAAAGCCTTTGCCTTTAGAGTTTTCAACGATGCATTCCCGTCGTATCGTTTCTCCAAGGCTTCCCATAACTTCTTTGCCTGTTTGTTCTCAGAAAACTGGTGAAATATATCCTTAGGTATCGACTAAGTCAACAGAGCGTACACTTTCTTCTCAACATTGTACTTCACCTTTAGGCTATCAGTCATGCCGTCCTTCTTAACTTCACTCATTCCTGCCAAAGTCAACTGACTCCGTTTGCACTGACTCGTATCGTATACCTAGTCTCAATGGATGTCCAAAGATTTGGGTCAACTCCATTTAAATAGATTTCAAACCGTTGTGTCCACTGTGGATATTCATCTAACATTAACAAGTTTGGTGGTTTATTATAATTTCCAATCTCATTCTCCAGAAGTAGAAGGTTCTGGATGCAAGAGTCCTTTCTGGTAGTAAACGCAACAAATTGATCTTCTATTGCTTTAAACTTGGTACTTTTGGAATAGGATAGTTTCACTCGTGCGAATGGGCTATGAGTATGGATCACTCGTGCGAATGAAGGATGTGAATGAATTCAATCGTGCAATTGGATTCAGTCATGCGTATGAACAAGACGATTGGAATCAAACAATTGGAGCTGTTCAGTCGTGCGAATGAGGGATACGACTGAATTCAATCGTGCGGATGGATTATACGATTGAGTACAATCGTACGAGTGGACCAATCGTGCCACTGAAGGCTGTTGGGTTTGTAAAATCAAATATTTTAATTGTTTGACACAAAATACGAGTTTCCCAGGAACCCTAATGTGTCGTATAATTAAAAACTTAGACATTATTGCATGCAAACATCGAAAACACCTTTAGAAGCAATGTTGTGACTCATTTGATTTAAAACGTAGGTTTTTAACACTAAAACTAATTGAATCCAACGCAAAATCACGACCCAAGGCTCTGATACCACTTGATAGGGAGCGTGTACGTACGGAGTACTAACGGATTCTTTGTGAAACCATATCAAATAGTGCGGAAATCTATTTGATTTGCAATCCAGTTAGTGAGAACGATAACCCGATCGATATAAAAATGAACTAAATGTTAACAACGAGTAGGAATCGATCAAGGTAGCATATTGAAATTGGATTGGTTGTTTAGGACGCTCTGGACGGCTAGGGTTTATGAATATTCGAAGTATCTCTTAAAGTGTTTTATTTTTCCATGAATTAGGTGATATTTATAGTTTTGTAGTTTCCATTCGTCTGAATGAACCATTAGCATGGTTCAGTCGTGCGACTAAATCATGCGGTTGATTCATACACACGACTAAAGGTTCAGTCGTGTGACTGAGTCAATCTTATGTCTCAATCATACGACTGATCCAGTCTCCTAGTTCAATCGTGTGACTTGTCCATAAGCATGATATATTCATGTGTATGGTCCATAAGTATGGTCTATTAGCATGAATAATCACCCGACTAAGTTAAACACATTTCCCAATCATTATTGACTTAGACTTGTGTACAATACTCTCAAACCTATATATAAAGTTCATACATATGATTTATACTTAGCAGAATAATAATATGAAATAAACAAAGATAAATAAACATCAAGACATATATCATATTTCATTTCATCATCACATTATATATATGTAAGGCATGAAAGACTTTTACATTTAAGAACATAAACTAGGAACATAATGTATCTACACAAAGGATAAAAAGATCAAAAATTTCAAGAAATCTAAGGAATGTCTTTTTAAGAAGATTGTACTTCCAAAGATAACAAAGGGCTTATGAAGGTAATAAAAATAGACAACTTAGGACAAATTTTTTTTGAAATAATATGATTAAGTTTTAAGAAAAGCTACTCAAAGTTAATCATCCCAATTGTTGATACAAGATATTTGAATCTCTGTTCATCAAATGCTTTGGTGAATAGATCAGCATATTGTTCATTTGTGTTAACTTTGACTAGTTTGATTAATCCTTTTTCAAAGTTATCTTTTATTAAATGATACCTGATATTGATGTGCTTTGTCCTTGAGTGTTGCACATGATTATTTTATAAATGACATATCACTATTGTTGTCTATGTTGATGGGTGTCTACTTGAAGTTGAATCCATAGTCCAACATATGATTTTGAATCCAAACAACTTTAGCACAACTACTTGTAGCAGCAATGTATTCAACCTTAGCAGTTGATGTAGACACAAAGTATTGTTTCTTACATTGCCATGAGACTATCCTTCAACAAATAAATTGACATCCCCTTGATGTAGACTTTGCAGTCATGTTGCAGCCACCATAGTCACTATTTGTATAAGCATACAGATTAAAGTCAGAGTTCTTTGGATACCAAAGGCAAAGCGATTGAGCACCTTCGAGATATCTTAGAATTCCTTTAATAGTGATTAGGTGTGACATCTTAGGGTTGGCTTGATATCTTACAAAAATGCATGTAGCAAACATGATATCCGACCTGCTAGTTGTGAGGTACATAAGAGACCCAATCATTGCCCTGAATAGATGCTCATCAACACACTCCCACTCAAGATAAGGCCCAAGAGAGTGGTTTCTGGCTATGGGTGTCTTAGCAACCTTACAATCAGTCATGTTGAACCTTTGAACAATGTCTTGAACATACTTAGACTAACTTAAGAAGAAATTTGTTTCATAAAATTGGCTTCGAAAGACTTTGTCTTTGAAGCTTTGGAGGACTTCATATTTGGCTTCGGAAGATATTGGTCTTGGCTTCAGAAGATTTTACAATTAGAGTATTTCTGGTATGAGGTGTAAAACTTCCAAAGCATTTCTACTTCAGTAATTCAGTGCATGCATAAAGAGACGTTGAATGTTTTGAATGTTTTGACTACATCTTACTTGTTGGAATCCTTACATTTTCACTATGGCATATGAGTTTTTCTTCTTGGAGTGCTCTATTGTCCATGGTTGTAGGATAGATAACTATTTTCTCCACTCCCTATATATTAATATAGTTGTAATTGCTAACATTACATTAAATGATAATTACCAAACGAAAAGGATACTTACAAGTTGAAGGTATCTCTAAAATTTTTTGTAGTTGGAGACATAACTGGGTGTGAGTAAGAGTGATATTCTTACTGAGAATCGAATATGATAATCAAGTCAATGATTGAGTGGCAGAAACAAACATTCAAAGAACATTCAAGCAAGAAAATTACTCATAAATGTTGTTTGTATTGATATATGAAAGTTGACAAATCACAGAGAATAATTACAACAAAAATCCTCTCTCTTGACCGTCACCTCAGTACGAGATTAACTATTCTATTTATAGACAAGACAAGATTCCTTTAAAAAATGACTAAACTACCCCTGACCTGTTACATCAGAAACTAGTCTAAGTCTTGATCCGCTTCTCTGCTTGTTTATCAACATTAGTAGGTTGGTCATGCGCATTGGTTAATGCGTATGAACAAATACTTGTGCGCATTTGGTTGGTCATCCGCATTTGTCAATGCGGATGATCAAAGTGTTGTCCGTATCTTCTTTTGTTCTTCCGCATTAGTCAATGCGGGAGAGTAACTTGTTCTTCAGCACAAGTATTATGTCTTTCGCATTAGTTAATGCGGAAGAGTAAACACTTGTCCACATTAGATTTTTGTCTTCCGCATTGACTAATGCGGAAGATAACACTTGTTATTTTTCTTGCATATCTTCATCCGCATTGCATCTTGGACTTGTGGGATTTCAGCTGAACAATCATCAATTCACCCATTGAGTTAGCATGTATGATCCTTTCAGGGTGCAACAATACTAGAGTATGTAGGCTGGGATCGAACTTATTCTTCAAATGTGGGAAAATGGGGCATATAGCAAAGAACTGTTATATGGTTTGATGTTTTAATTGTGGCGTGGAGGGCCACATGAGTAGAGACTGTAGAAGCCGAGGGTTGAGGGTTCCGGGGTGAAGAAGACCGGAGGAGAAGCACCGCGGGCGAGCGCCAGAGCGTTCACAATGACGTAGGAGGAGGCTAGGATGGACCCTGATGTTGTGTCAGGTACGTTTCTAGTAAACCAAACTTTAGCCTCTGTGTTATTTGATTCTGGTGCTAGTAAAAGTTTCATTTCTGCTGCTTTCTGTGTTAAACTGCCTGTTAGTAGTAAGAATATAGATGTGCCCTTTAATGTAGAAACTGCCATAGGTATGTCTACCAAGATTTTAGAGGTGATAGAGGGTTATGACATGGAATTGGAAGGTCATAAATTTCCGGTTAGACCATTCGTTATGACCTTAGGTGGTTTCGATTTGGTTCTTGGGATGGATTGGTTAGCGGATTTCGAGGCGATCATTGTGTGTCGCAAGAAGATGATTCGTTTGATGGCGCCTGAAGGGAGTTTGCTAACGGTTTATGGGGATCGGGTCACAACGATCCCGAAAGTAATCTCAATGGCGGTGGCGAGAAAGTGTATGAGGCATGGATGTAGCGCCTAGTTGGCTTATGTGAAGGATGTGGAAACACCAACACCACAGCTAGCCGATGTCCTGGTTGTGCATGACTTTTCAGATGTGTTTCCAGAAGACTTACCAGGAGTGCCACCTGATCGAGAGATTGAGTTTTAGATTGATTTGATACCAGGTGCCCAACTTGTTGCCAAGGCCGAGATGAAAGAGTTGATAGATCAATTTCAATAAGTACTTGATAAGGGGTTCATTAGACCGAGTATCTCTCCTTGGGGTGCTCCGATCTTTTTCGTGAAGAAGAAAGACGGTAGTATGAGGATGTGTATCGACTACTGTGAGCTGAACAAGTTGATGATAAATAACCGATGCCCCTTACCGAGAATTGATGATTTGTTTGATTAGTTCCAAGGTGCCAGTTGGTTCTCAAGGATAGATATTCGATCGGGCAACCATCAGCTGAAGGTGAAAGAGCAGGATGTCCCTAAAACAACTTTTCGCACACGTTATAGTCATTACGAATTTCTTGTTATGTCTTTTGGGTTGACCAACGCGCAAGCTGCTTTATGGACTTGATAAACCGAGTGTGTCGACCAATGTTGGATAAATCAGTGATTATGTTTATTGATGATATCCTGATTTATTCCAAGAGTGAAGAGGAGCATGCGGGTCACATTTGAAAGGTGATAGAGACATTTAGAAAGGAGAAGTTGTATGCAAAATTCTCCAAGTGCGCGTTTTGGTTGTGCGAGGTTCAGTTCTTGGGTCACGTGGTGAATCCCGATGGGATTATAGTGGACCAGGCAAAGATAGAATCAGTGATGCAATGGAAGTCTCCAAAGACACCATTCGAGATCCATTGTTTCTTGGGTTTGGCGGGCTACTACCGAAGGTTTATTCAAGACTTCTCTAAAATCTCTTCTCCACTAAACAAGTTGACCTGGAAGGATGTAAAGTTCATATGGGGTCAAGCTTAAGAGAAGGCGTTAGAAAAATTGAAAGAGAGGTTGACACAAGCTCCTGTTCTGTCATTACCCGATGGAAGTGAAGATCTGGTGGTTTATTCAGATGCTTCCTACTCGGGGTTGGGGTGTGGGTTAATGCAGAGGGGAAAAGTTATTGCCTATGCATCCTGAAAGTTAAAGGTTCATGAGGTTAATTACCCTACTCATGATTTGGAGCTAGCAGTTGTGGTCTTTGTGTTAAAGATTTAGAAGCACTACCTATACGGTACAAAGTGCACCATATTCACTGACCACAAAAGCTTTACGTACTTCTTTGAGTAGAAAGATTTGAAAATGAGGCAGAGAAGATAGTTGTAACTTACAAAGGATTATGATTGCGAGATCCATTACCATCTGGGCAAAGCCAACGTAGTGGCGGACACCCTTAGCCGAAAAGAGAGGCCCAAGCTGATTCGGGTGAAAGCATACCAGTTGATCATGACCTCCGATGTGATGAAGCAAGTGAAAGAGTTTCAAGATAAGGTATTGAAAGAAGATCATCTTAACTCTGAAAGAATGTGAGGCCTGGTTGCGGAATTGGCTGAAAACACGCTAGGTATTAGAACCAGATTTGGACGAATGTGGATTCCTCGTTATGGGGATCTACGTATGAAGATTATGGATGAAGCTCATAAGACTCGATACTCCATTCATCCTGGTGCCACAAAGATGTATCAAGACATGAAAAAAGATTATTGGTGGCCGGGTATGAAATGCGACGTGGTGGAGTATGTGAGTAAATGCCTTACTTGTCTACAGGTAAAGGTCGAGCATCAGAAGCCGTATGCTAAGATCCAACCTTTGGATATACCAGAATGAAAGTGAGAGCACGTCACCATGGATTTTATCATGAAGCTACCGCGTACCCCAAAAGGGTAGATGCCATATGGGTGATAGTTGACCATTTGACGAAGAGTGCTCAATTCCTACGGATCCGCGAGACATATTCATTAGAGAGATTGGCTGATCTTTTCATTAAGGAGATTGTGACTCGTCATGGTGTGCTGGTGTCTATTGTGTCTAATCGTGACACCCAGTTTACATCAAAATTTTGGAAGAAATTCCACGATGCTATGGGGATGAGGTTGCATGTTAGCACGGCGTATCATGCCCAGACTGATGGTCAGTCAGAGAGGACCATTCAGACCTTGGAAGACAAGCTTTGGGCATGTGTTATCGATTTTGGAGGAAGTTGGGATGACAACTTACCGTTAGCTAAGTTTTCATATAACAACAGTTATCATGCCAGCATTGCTATGCCCCCTTATGAGATACTATACAGTAGGAGATGCTGAACACCCGTGTGCTGGGGTGAAATTGGTCAGAAGGAGTTAGGAAGCGTCGAGGTGATCGAGGCTACGACTGAGAAGCTTGAAAGGATCAAAGCCTTCATGAATGCAACCAAAGATAGACGGAAGTCATATGCTGATAAATGATGCAAACCGATTGAGTTTCAGGTGGGTGTTCGGGTTATATAGAAGGTCTCCCCTTGGAAGGGTATCATTCGGTTCATAAAGTGGGGAAAGTTGAGCCCAAGATACATAGTGCCTTTCCGAATCATTGCTAGAGTAGGAGAGGTGGCCTATAGGTTGGAGTTACTAGATGAGTTAAGTGGAATCCACCCGACGTTCCATGTATCTCATCTGAGAAAATGTCTAGCAGATGAAGATATGATTGTTCCACTGGAGGATATCGAAGTACATTAACGGCTCAATTACATGGAGCAACTAGTGGCAATCATTGATCGAAAGGAGAAGAGGCTGAGGATTACAGTGGTTCCTCTTGTGCATGTACAATGGAAGAACAGGAAGGGATCCGAGTACACCTGGGAGACTGAAGAAAAAAATGAGGAAACATTACCCATAATTCTTTGAGGAATAATAGGTTTCGGGGATGAAACCCAAATAAGGGGGTGGACTTGTAACACCCAGTTATTTTTATAAAAGACTAAGAAAGAAGAATAAAGTGAAGAAAGAGGAAAGAAAAAGGAAGAAAAGATGTTTTATCCAAGTTAAGGGGTAAAAAGTGTCCAAAAGGACAAAATGTTTGAAAAGTGGGTGTAAAAGGTGGTATGGCCGCCCATATGTCACACACATCACCAATCTTTGGATTTTAGAGAGAGAAAGTAGCAAGTGCAGCAGAGAACTCACAGTTTAGAAGGAAGAACAAGAAAGAATTCGAATTCGTGGTAAGTATTCATTGTTTTATGATGTTCTCAACCAGTTATGTCCTCGTGTGTATGCTTATGTGTGTTTGTATGTGTTCGGGTATGTTTTTAGTGGGTTTCTAGGTGGTTGAACTCAATTTCAAATGAGTTTGGAAGAAGCCATACTCAAGAGCTGCAAAAGTGAGTTCTAGAACCCCTCTTTTTCTGGTTTTTAACTGATTTTGGGGCTGGAAATGCATGAACTTATGTTTTTATGAAACTGGGTTTATACCCGAATGTATGAATGTATGTATGCTATGATTGCGATGTGATGTTTAACTATGTTCATGCTTGTTGATGTTATGGTTGTGTTTCTAAGGCTTAGGTAAGATTTAAGCTTAGAACATGATATATGGTGTTTGGGAACTGAATCTGATGTTTGGGTACGAATGGGTTGAGAATAATTGCCTAATTGTAGTTAATGCGGATGATAGTCAATGCGGATTTGCATTGACTAAGTATGGGAAATACAGATGAAAGTCAATGCGGATGAAATTCAACGCGGATGAAGGTTAATGCGGATGAAAGTAAATGCGTATGGAAAGTTAACGCGGATGAGCATTGACTAAGTATGTGAAATACGGATGACTATTAAGCATTGACTAAGTATGTGAAATGCGGATCACAAATGCGGATGAGTATTGACAAATGCGGATGAGTAAGGTCAATGCGGATGAGAAAGTCTAAGTGTGAACAAATGCTGGTGAAAAATGCGGATGAAGTAAAGGAAATATGGATGACAAATGAGGATGAAGTTAAGGAAATGCGGATGAAGTTAAGGAAATGCGGATGAACTAAGATAAATGCGGATGAACACTTAGAATATTTTCTGACTTCTTGGGAAAAAGTGAAATGTAGGCTTTGACTTGGGAAGATTCCCGGGGGTTATGTAAGTTGACTTTTGAGGTCATAGATGTTATGATAGGCATGTTATGATGTATGATTGATTCATATTCATGATGATGATGTATGATGCTGTATGATAATGCATGATGTATGTTATGTATGTATGATGCCCTGCATGATGATGATGTATGACGTTGTATGATTATGCATGATGTATTTTATGTATATATGATGCCCTGCATGATGATGATTGACTCTTATGTTTATGTTCCTTGTGATGTATGATTATTTTCCCATCGCTTTACGTTTAACATTACTGAATGAAATGAAAGTATTATGTAACGTAAAGTGGAAGATAATGAAAGTGGAGCATGATGAATGAATGCATGCATTAATGAACGATAGAAAGTAAAGAAAGTCTTGCAAGCCTTGTATGTCGGGACACGCCCCAATGTAGGGTGTTAGCCCAACGGTGTGCGGGTTAGCTACCCCACAAGGATGCACATCGGGGTCTTTCTGTGTGATTAACCATTTGTATGGAACCTTTGTCGCTTACCTTTATCACCAAATTCCCAAAGTTTTTGTCCTTTTGACACATTTAACCCCTCAACTTGGGTTTTATAGCTTTTCTTTCTTTTCCTTCACTTTTATTCTTTCTTTCATGTCTTTAAAAAGATTAATCGGGTGTTACAAGTCCACCCCCCTTATATACGTTTCCTCCCCGAAACCTGTTATTCCTCAAACCATTGTGGATAATGCAGCCTTATCTCCTCTTCTGTCTCCCACATAGACTCAGATCCCTTCCTGTGCTTCCATTATACATGCACCAGAGGAACCACTTTATTCCTTAACCTCTTCTCCTTACAATCAATTATCACCACTGGTTGCTCCACATAAATGAGTCGTTCATCCACCTCGATATCCTCCAATGGAACAACCATATCCTCGTCAGCTAAATACTTTCTTAGATGAGATACATGGAATGTCGGGTGAATTCCACTTAACTTATCTGGTAACTCTAGTCTATAGGCCACCTCTCCTACACGAGCAATGATTAGGAAAGGCCCTATGTACCTTGGGCTCAACTTGCCTTGCTTTCTGAACCAAATGATACCCTTCCAAGGTGAGACTTTCAACATGACTTCATCACCCACCTGGAACTCAATTGGTATTCACCTTTTATCGGCATACGACTTCTTCATATTTTTGGCTGCCTTCATGAAGGGTTTGATCTTTTCAAGCTTCTCAGTGGTAGCCTCGATCACCTCTATTCTCCCCAACTCTTTTTGACCAATATCATCCCAACAAACGGGTGTTCTGGATCTCCTACCATATGGCATCTAATAAGGGGGCATACCAATGCTGGCATGATAACTATTGTTATATGAGAACTCAGCTAACGGTAACTGGTCATCCCAACTTCCATCCGTCTGAGGATGATAAGTCCTTCTAATATGTAACCTCGTCCCCATCGTGTCTTGGAATTTCTTCCAAAATTTAAATGTAAACCGGGTGTCACAACCAGACACAATAGACATTGGCACACCATGACAAGTTACAATCTCTTTAATGAACAGATCCGCCAACCTCTCAGATGAATATGTCTCGCGGATCGGTAGGAAGTGAGCATCTTCATCAGATGGTCAACTATCACCCATATAGCATCATACCCTCGCGTGGTTCACGATAGTTTCATAATAAAGTCCATGGTGATGTGCTCCCACTTCCACTCCGGTATATCCAAAGGTTCGATCTTCCCATACGGCTTTTGGTGCTCGGCCTTCACTTGTAAACAAGTAAGGCACTTACTCACAAACTCCGCCACATCGCGTTTCATACCCGGCCACCAATAATCTTTCTTCATGTCTTGATACATCTTCGTAGCACTAGGATGAATAGAGTATCGAGTTTTATAAGCTTCATCCATAATCTTCCCATGTAGATCCCCAAAGCGAGGAATCCACATTCGTCTGAATCGTGTACTAACACCAAGTGTGTTTTCACCCAACTCCATGACCAGACCTCTCATTCTTTCAGAGTTAAGATGATATTCTTTCAACGCCTCATCTTGAAACTCTTTAACTAGCTTCATCACATCAGAGGTCACCTAAATTGGCTCGGGTCTCTCTTTTTAGCTAAGGGCATCGGCCACCACATTGGCATTGCCTGGATGGTAATGGATCTCACAATCATAATCCTTTATGAGCTCCAACCATCTCCTCTGCCTCATGTTCAAGTCTTTCTGCTCGAAGAAGTACTTCAAGCTCTTGTGGTAAGTGAATATGTTGCACTTCTTCCCGTATAGGTAGTGCCTCCAAATCTTTAATGCAAAGACCAGAGCTGCTAACTCCATGTTATGAGTAGGATAGTTAACCTAATGAACTTTCAACTATCAGGATGCATAGGCTATAACCTTTCCTCTCTGCATCAACACATATCCCAACCCCGAGTAGGAAGCATCTGAATAAACCACCAAATCCTTGTTCCTTTCGGGTAATGACAAGACTGGAGCTTGAGTCAACCTCGCCTTTAACTCCTCAAATGCCTTCTCTTGAGCTTGACCCTATACAAACTTTACATCCTTACGGGTCAACTTGTTTAGTGGAGAAGCTATCTTAGAGAAGCCTTGCATGAACCTTCTGTAATAGCCCGCCAAACCCATGAAACTTCGAATCTCGGATGGCATCTTTGGAGACTTCCATTGCATCACCGCTTCCACCTTTGTCGGGTCCACCATAATCCCCTCAGGATTCACTACATGACCCAAAAACTGAAGTTTGCGCAACTAGAACGCGCAATTGGAGAATTTAGCACACAACTTCTCCCTTCTCAAGTTCCCCTTTCTCAACTTCTCCAAAACCGCCCGAATGTGACCGGCATGCTCTTTCTCGCACTTTGAATAAATCAAGATATCATCAATAAACACAATCACTGATTTATCTAACATCGGCCGACACACTCGATTCATTAAGTCCATAAAAGCAGGTGGCACATTGGTTAATCCAAAGGACATAACGAGAAACTTGTAGTGTCCATAACACTTGCGAAAAGCTGTTTTAGGAATTTCCTGCTCTTTCACCTTCAACTGATGATAACCAGATCGAAGGTCTATCCTTGAGAACCAACTGGCACCTTGGTTCTGATCAAATAGATCATCAATTCTCTGTGAAGGGTACCAATTCTTCACTGTCAACTTGTTCAGCTCACGGTAGTCTATACACATCCTCATGCTATCGTCTTTCTTCTTCACAAATAAGACTAGAGCACCACAAGGAGAGATACTCGGTCTAATGAACCCCTTATCAAGCAGCTCTTTCAATTGGTCCATCAGTTCCTTCATCTTAGTCGGAGCCAACCGATACGTTGCCTTAGCTACTGGTTGGGTACCTGGTATCAAGTCAGTCTGGAACTCGATCTTGCTGTCCAGTGGCACTCCTGGTAAGTATTCGGGAAACACGTCTGGAAAGTCACACACCACCAGTACATTGGACAGTTGTATTATTGGCGTATCCACATCCTTTACGTAGGCCAAGTAGGCACTACATCCACGCCTCATGCACTTTCCCGCCACCGCCATCGAAATCACTTTCGGGATTGTCATGACTCGATAACCATAGACCGTCACCGAACTCCTGTAAGGTGCTGTCAATCGAATCATCTTCTTGCGCCACACAAGGTTCGCCTCGTAGTCCGCCAACCACTCCATTCCTAGGACTACATCGAACCCGCCTAAGGTCATCACGAATGGTCTAACAGGAAACTTGTGACCTTTTAGTTCTACGTCACAACCTTCTATCATCTCAGAGATCCTGGTAGACTTACCTATGGTAGTTTCTACATCAAAGGGCGTATCTATACTCCTACTACTAACAGATAATTTAGCATAGAAAGCAGTAGAAATAAAACGTGTACTAGCACCATAATCGAATAACACAGAAGCTAAAGTTTGGGTTACTAGAAACCTACCTGACACAACATCGGGGTCCACCCTAGCCTCCCCCTGCGTCATCATGAACGCTCTGGCACTCACCCTCTGCCCTTCTCCTCCAACGTTCTTCACTCCCGAACCTTCTGCCCTTGGCTTCTTACAATCCCTGCTCAGATGGTCATTTTCTCCACAGTTATAACACCTTATAACTCCACAATCTCTCGCCATATGATTAGGCTTCCCATATATGAAGCAAATGTTTGATCCCCATTTGCATTCTCCCGAATGCTCCTTCCCGCATTTACCACATCTCTTCGATCCTGCACCAGACGTGACCACACGCCTGTCATCCACTTTCGCCACCTTATTGTTTGGAGCGGCTCTGCCATGTCCAAACTATTTCCCATTCCAATTTCGGTCACCATCACCTCCCGCTCATCATACAACCTTCTTGCCAAATCAACCGCCGACCTAAATGTGCTTGGTCGGTTAGCGATCATGTGCCTACGGATATCCGCCAGCAAGCCTTGGATATACCTCTTAATCTTTTGTGACAGAGGTGTCACCTGATCTTGCACCAACCGTGCCATTTCATTGAACTTTGTGGTGTATTGCTGATGTGTCATGGTTCCCGCCTCTAACTGCAGGAACTCCCTCTCCACCTTATCAATTCCCCTGTGAGGACAGAACTCCTCAATCACCAGCTTTTTCAACTCAGACCACATCTTTCTCCCAATTTCCTGACTACCCTTGGCTTGGAAAATATTTTCCCACCAGCATAAAGCCGAGTCCACAAACGAGTGGGTAGTGAACTTCACCTTCTGGTCTTCCCAACACTCGCTAATGTCAAGTACAACCTCCATCTCTCTCACCCATTGGTGAGCGGCAGTAGCAGTGCCATTACCATCAAAGGTAGGGGCGTGCATCTTTGAAATGCCTCGTAGTTACAGCCTCGTGTTGCCTCCTGCATAGGCTCTTCTTCCTCCTCCTCATCATTGGAGAGAACCGTCTCAGTTTCTGGTCGCTCCCGTCCTCCCGATGACCTGTTCCTCTCCCTTCTTTCTCCTTCCCGTACAACCTTTATCCCTTCGGTCACCACAGACGGTAGGATCTTTTGCATGATCTGATGCACTTCCTCAACAATAGCCTCCTTCACTGAGGCTCTTAAGTTAGCACTCTTGTGCCCAGCCTCTGGACGAGGGGTCTTAGGTTCTTCATGAACCACCTCTTCGGCTCTAGGCCTTCCTCTTGTGAACCGTGGTTCAGCACCATGCCCACCACGACTTCCACCACATGAAGCCTTTAAAGATCTACCACCGGTCATCCTTAACACACTATAAGATATAAACACTAACATGGTCATTCAAGGGAATAGATCAGTTTATGTCAAGTATAGTAAGTCTCTAATTACAGTGACCAGTTATGATTAGCCACATTTCCTATCCTGACTTTATCAGTATCTAAATCTACTAACAACAAATAAACCACATAACATGCGCAAATAATGCTGGTTAACATTAAGAAAATACCTAATGGCACGCAGCTACTCGGACTAGCAACCCTTCCCATTTCGTCCCATTTTTAGTTTAAGTTTACGTTTCTTTTGAAAATTTACCCGTTTCACTTAGACTTTGGCTCTGATACGAACTTATAAGGCCCCGTTACTCGGAGGCTCATAGCTGGTCCATCATCGCACATAAAATATATATTTACAGTAACTTTAATAAAACATTGCAGTGGCAACATAAAACAACCATTTCATTATAAACACTTTTGCAAAATAATACAACGTTCATTACAAAATATCGTTCGTTCGCATTACAATGCAAAAACGTTATCGTATCATAAAATGGATGCCATCCTAAATGAGCCAACTAGCTGCCCGTGCCATCCTCAGCAACCATTACTTGCCAACTGGAAACACATAAAAGTCAGCATTGCTGAGTGAGTTCTAGTTTTACAAAACTTTATATTTCCTTTCATTCACTAGACATTTTCTTTACTATTGCACATGATCACACAACATACGTACATCAAGGTAATAGTTATTATCTTCTTTCATCGTTCGTTTCGTACATTTCGCAAGTTTCCCACATTTCGTACTTATTGCACTTTTCGTACATTTATTATCTTTTCACTTCTATCTAGTTCGTGTCATATACTTAACCAGCCTCTTGAGCACAAAGCTATATCATCTAGGGTTAAGCGACAAGGACCCCATATCACACATATCACACGTATTGCACGTATGTAGTAGTCACATAGACTAACTCCCCCTGTGTGAACCCTTAAGGGTTAGCCAAGATCACACACTGTAAACACATAGTTGAGCTAACAACTCTTAATGAGTTGTGAACCTCCTTTTATTTGCTTGCAAGACTTTTCAGTCATTCATTATGTTCCACTTCCATTATCTTGAATCTTCCATGTAAAGTAACATCATCATACGTAATATGGAACATACCATACATAACATACATAATCATCATCAATTACACATCATAATCATGCATAGGCATCAATCATATATCATCATTCAAATCACATCATACATCACCCAACATTTAAGACTTCAAAACAAAATCAACTTACAATCCCCCGGGAACCTCCCAAGTCAAAGCCTACACTTACATTTTCCGCAAAATCAGAAAAATATTCTAAGTCTTAGGTGCATGGACACTATGCAGGCGCATGGGAACTATGTAAGCGCATGGGCACTATGCAGACGTGCAGGATCAGTTTTTGTCACTAACACTTTGTTTTTCTCTCAAACTCACTTGAAACAACACTCGGATAAAGGTAGAGTTAATAAGAGTTGATCACAATATAGCAAGTAATAAGGAACACAAGAAGTAATTTTCAAGGTACTTTTATATATTGCTTCTCAACTCAAATATTACAAGATGCTTACAAGAAATGTTGAATGAGTTACAATGAAACCTATATATAATACTACCTACATCCGGATATACTTTGATACCAGCTGGGATCCTATAACTAAAGCCTATACTACAAGACTATAGTCTAAGGTATCTCAAATAAAGTCTTATCTGAAATATGGTAGTCAGGACATGTCCCTGACTTACTTTTTGTCACCGACTAAAGTTGGTAACATGTACTATCATAAAAGGTGAACAGTGGAATAAAGTATGGTCAACTGCATGGCTCTTTGAGAAAACGCAATGTAGTATCAGAGGTTTGCATCAGAGTGTCAGAGACTATACTTGTGTCCACTGGTTCATAGTAGTGTCTTCCGAAGGTTAAGTCGCTTCGGAAGAACAAGTACTTCCGAAGCCACTTATACTTCGGAAGAGACTGCTTCTTCTAAGGCTTGGGAACTTCTTCTTTTCTTCATACTTCGGAAGTAGTCTTCT
>BJCM01266900.1:0-14583 GCA_018326385.1 Flaveria bidentis | reverse complement strand
TGTAACGAATGTTGTATTATTTTGCAAAAGCATTTATAATGAAAAAGTTATTTTAATGTTCCGCTGCAATGTTTTATGGAAGTTAAATGTAATTATATGATTTAGAGCGATGATTGGCCAGCTGTAAGCATCCCGGGAATGGGGCCTTACAAGTTGGTATCAGAGCCAAAGTTTAAGTGAAACGGGTAAATTTTCAAAATAAACCTAAACTTAAACTGAGAATGGGACGGAAAGGGAATGGATGCCAGTCCGAGTTGCTGTGTGCCATCAGGTATTTTCGTAATGTTAACTGGTATTACGTGCGCATGTTATATGGTTTATGTGTTAGTTGTAGATTTAGATACTGATGTAGTCAGGACAGGTAATGCTTAGGGTATGAAGAGTAAAGTAAGTGGCTAATCACAACTCGCCACTGTAATTAGGGACTTACTATACTTGACATGAACTGAGTTGTTCCCTTGAATGACTGTGTTGGTGTTTAAATCTTTCAGGGTGAGTTAGAGGATGGTCGGTGGTAGATCATCAAAAGCATCGCGTGGTGGTGGTAGACGTGGTGCTGAACCATGGATCACAAGAGGAAGGCCTAGAGCCGAAAAGGTGGTTCATGAAGAACCCGAGACCCCTCATCCGGAGGGCAGATATGAGAGTGCTAATCTGAGAGCCTCAGTGAAGGAGGCGGTGATGGAGGAAGTGCATCAAGTCATGCAGACGATCCTATCGTCTATGGCGACCGAAGTGATAAAGGCTGTTAGAGATGGGGAAAGAAGGGAAAGGGGTAGACCTACGGGCGAAAGAAGACAGCCCGAGACTGAGACGTTTCTGTCTGATGACGAAGAAGAAGAGGAAGAAGAAGAGCCTACGCCAGAGGCGGTACGAGACTGTAACTACGAGGCATTTCAACGGTGCAAGCCCCCTACTTTTGATGGTAATGGCACTGCTGCTACTGCTCACTGATGGGTGAGAGAATTGGAAGTTGTTCTGAATATCAGCGAGTGCCGAGAGGACCAGAAGGTGAAGTTTGCTGCTCACTTGTTTTTGGACTCGGCTCTGTGTTGGTGGGACAATATAGTCCAAGCCGAGGGTAGTCGGGCAATTGGAAGAATGAGGTGGTCTGAGTTGAAGAAATTGGTAATTGAGGAGTTCTTTTCTCACCGGAAATGGATAAGGTGGAAAGGGAATTCCTGCAGCCGGAAGCGGGAACCATAACACATCAACAATACACCACCAAATTCAACGAAATGGCACGACTGGTGCCGGATCAGGTGACACCTCTATCGGGAAAGATTAAGAGGTACATTCATGGCTTGCTGGCAGATATCCGTAGGCACGTGATCGTCGTCCGGCCGAGCACGTTTAGGTCGGCGGTTGATTTGGCAGGGAGGTTGTATGACAAGAGGGCGGTGGTGGTGGGTGATGGCAGCAAGAAAGGTGGTGGTGACCGGAAATAGAATGGATAAAGGCTTGGTCGGGGTGATGCCCCAATGGGTAAGAAGAAGGCACGGGTAAATGACCGTCGTGTGGTCACATCCGGTGTGGGAGTAAAGGGATGCAACAAATATGGGAAGGAGCATAGTGGCGAGTGTAGGTGGGTATGGCAAGGGAATGCAAGGCAGGGAAATGTTTCAACTGTGGCACGAAGGGTAACATGAGTAGAGACTGTAAGAAGCCGAGGGCTGAGGGTTCTGGGGTGAAGATGACTGGAGGTGAAGGACTGAGAGCGAGTGCCCGAGTGTTCACGATGACGCTGGAGGAGGCTAGGACAGACCCTGATGTTGTGTCAGGTATGTTTCTAGTAAACCAACTTTAGCCTCTATGTTATTTGATTCTGGTGCTAGTAAAAGTTTCAATTCTGCTGCTCTCTGTGCTAAACTGCCTATTAGTAGTAAGAATATAGATGCGCCCTTTGATGTAGAAACGTCATAGGTAAGTCTACCAGAATTTTTGAGATGATAGAGGGTTGTGACGTGGAATTAGAAGGTCACAAATTTCCGGTTAGACCATTCGTGATGACCTTAGGTGGTTTTGATGTGGTTCTTGGGATGGATTGGTTAGCGGACTACAAGGCGAACATTATGTGTCACAAGAAGATGATTCATTTGACAGCGCCTGACGGGAGTTCGGTGACGGTTTATGGTGATCGAGTCACGATGATCCCGCTCAATGGCGGTGGCGGGAAAGTGCATGAGGCATGGATGTAGTGCCTACTTGGCCTATGTGAAGGATGTGGAAACACCAACACCACAGCTATCCGATGTCCCGGTTGTGTGTGACTTTCCAGACGTATTCCCAGAAGATTTACCAGGAGTGCCACCAAACCACGAGATCGAGTTTTAGATTGATCTGATACCGGGTGCCCAACCTGTTGCCAAGGCACCGTATCGATTGGCTCCGACTGAGATGAAAGAGTTGATGGATCAATTGCAAGAGCTTCTTGATAAGGGGTTCATTAGACCGAGTATCTCTCCTTGGGGTGCTCCGGTCTTATTCGTGAAGAAGAGAGACGGTAGTATGAGGATGTGTATTGACTACCGTGAGCTGAATAAGTTGACGACAAAGAACCAATACCCCTTACCGAGAATTGACGATTTGTTTGATCAACTCCAAGGTGCTAGTTGGTTCTCAAGAATAGATCTTCGATCGGGCTACCATCAGCTGAGGGTGAAAGAGCAGGATGTCCCTAAAACAGCTATTCGCACGCGTTATGGTCATTACGAGTTTCTTGTCATGTCTTTTGGTTTGACCAATGCGCCAGCTGCTTTTATGGATCTAATGAATCGAGTGTGTCGGCCAATGTTGGATAAATCAATGATTGTGTTTATTGATGATATTCTGATTTATTCGAAGAGCGAAATTGAGCATGCGGTCATATTCGGGAGGTTTTGGAGACATTGAGAATGGAGAAGTTGTATGCCAAGTTCTCCAAGTGTGTTTCTGGTTGCGCGAGGTTCAATTCTTAGGTCATGTAGTAATTCCTGATGGGATTATGGTGGACCTGGAAAAGGTGGAGGCGGTGATGCAATGGAAGTCTCCAAAGACGCCTTCCGAGATTCATAGTTTCTTGGGTTTGGCGGGCTACTACAGAAGATTTATCCAAGAGTTCTCTAAGATCGCTTCTCCACTAACTAAGTTGACCCAAAAAGATGTGAAGTTCATATGGGGTCAAGCTCAAGAGAAGGCGTTCAAGGAATTAAAGGCGAGGTTGACTCAAGCTCCTGTCCTATAATTACTCGATGGAAGTGAAGATCTAGTGGTTTATTCTGATGCTTCCTACACGGGGTTGGGGTGTGTGTTAATGCAGAGAGGAAAGGTTATAGCCTATGCATCCCGACAGTTGAAGGTTCATGAGGTCAATTATCCTACTCATGATTTGGAACTAGCAGCTGTCGTCTTTGCGTTAAAGATTTGGAGGCACTACCTTTACGGGATGAAGTGCACCATATTCACCGACCACAAGAGCCTGAAGTACTTCTTTGAGCAGAAAGATTTTAACATGAGGCAGAGAAGATGGTTGGAGCTTATAAAAGATTATGATTGCGAGATCCACTACCATCCGGGCAAAGCCAACGTGGTGGCGGATGCCCTTAGCCGAAAAGAGAGGCCCGAGCTGATTCGGGTGAAAGCGTACCAGTTGATCATGACCTCTGATGTGATGAAGCTAGTCAAAGAGTTTCAAGATGAGGCATTGAAAGAAGATCATCTTAACTCGGAAAGAATGAGAGGTCTGGTTGTGGAATTGAGTGAAAACACACTTGGTGTTAGAACCGATTTGGACAAATATGGATTCCTCATTTTGGGGATCTACGAATGAAGATTATGGACGAAGCTCGCAAGACTCGATACTCCATTCATCCCAGTGCCACAAAGATGTACCAAGACATGAAGAAAGACTATTGGTGGCCGGGTATGAAGTGTGATGTGGTGGAGTATGTGAGTAAGTATCTTACTTGCTTGCAAGTGAAGGAGGAGCATCAGAAGCCGTATGGGAAGATCCAACCTTTGGATATACCAGAATGGAAGTGGGAGCACGTCACCATTGATTTTATTACAAAGCTGTCGCGTACCCTGAAAGGGTATGATGCCATATGGGTGATAGTTGACCGTTTAATGAAGAGTGCTCACTTCCTACCGATCCGAGAGACATTTTCATCCAAGAGGTTGGCGCATCTTTTCATAAAAGAGATCTTAACTCGTCATGGTGTACTGGTTTCTATTGTGTCAGATCGTGACACTCGGTTTACATCCAAATTTTGGAAGAAATTCCACGATGCTATGGGGACGAGGTTACACATCAGCACGGCTTATCATCCCCAGACGGATGGTCAGTAAGAGAGGACCATTCAGACATTGGAGGACATGCTTTGGGCATGTGTTATCGATTTTAGAGGAAGTTGGGATGACCACCTACCATTAGTTGAGTTCTCATATAACCACAATTATCATGCCAGCATTAGTATGCCCCCTTATGAGATACTATATGGTAGGAGATGCCGAACACCCGTGTGTTGGGGCGACATTGGTCAGAAAGAGTTAGGGAGCGTCGAGGTAATCAAGGCTACGACTAAGAAGCTTGAAAAGATCAAGGCCTTCATGAAGGCAGCCAAAGATAGACATAAGTGGCCTATAGACTGGAATTAAGGTGGGTAAGCGGGTTATGTTGAAGGTATGCTGATAAACGACGCAAACCAATTGAGTTTAAGGTGGGTGAGCGGGTTATGTTGAAGGTCTCACCTTGGAAGGGTATCATCCGATTCAGAAAGCAGGGCAAGTTGAGCCCAAGGTATATAGGGCCTTTCCGAATCGTTGCTCGAATAGGAGAGGTGGCCTATAGACTGGAATTACCATATGAGTTAAGTGGAATTCACCCGACATTCCATGTATCTTATCTGAGGAAGTGTTTAGTGGATGAAGATATGATTGTTCCACTGGAGGATATTGAAGTGGATGAACGGCTCAATTATGTGGAGCAACCAGTGGCAATCATTGATCAAAAATAGAAGATGTTGAGAAATAAAGTGGTTCCTCTTGTGCGTGTACAGTGGAAGCACAAGAAGGGATCTGAGACTAAGTGAGAGATTGAAGAAGAAGTGAGACAGCATTACCCACAATTCTTTGAGGAATAACAGGTTTCGGGGACGAAACCTATATAAGGGGGGTGGACTTGTACCTGGTTATTTTTTTAAAGTCAAGAAAGAAGAATAAAGTGAAGAAAAAGAAGAAAAAGAAATAAAACCCAAGTCTAGGGTTTAAAAGTGACAAAAAGGACAAAATCTTTGAAAAGTGGGTGTAAAAGGTCGTATGGCCGCCCATATGTCACACACATCACAAATTCTCGGACATTTTAGAGAGAGAATGAAGGAGAGTAGAAAACCCTCGGTATTGAAGGAAGAACAAGAAAGAATTCGAATTAAAGGTAAGAATTCATGGTTTTAAGATGTTTTTGACTGGTCATATCCTCGGGTTTATGCTTATGTGTGTTTGTATGTGTTTGGGTATGTTTTTAGTGGGTTTCTAGGCAGTTGAATTCAATTTGTAAACGAGTTTGGAAGAAGCCATACTCAATAGCCGCAAAGGTGAGTTCTAGAACCCCTCTTTTTACATGTTTTAACTAATTTTGGGGCTGGAAATGCATGAATGTATGTTTTTATAAAACTGGGTTAATACCCGTATGTATGAATGTATGTATGTTGTGATTACGATGTGATGTTGGACTATGGTCATGCTAGTTGATGTTATGGTTGTGTTTCTAAGGCTTAGAATGTGAGATTTAAGCTTAGAACATGTTAGATGGTACGTGGGAACTGAATCTGATGTTTCGGTGTGAATGGGTTTAGAATAATTGCCTAAGTGTAGTCAATGTGGACGAAGATCAATGCGGACGAAGTCAATGCAGATGGAAAGTTTATGTGGATGAGAATTGACTAAGAATAGGAAATGCGAATGAGCATTGACTAAGTATGTGAAATGCGGATGACCAATGCGGATGAGCATTGACTAAGTATAGGAAATGCAGATGAGCATTGACTAAGTATGTGAAATGCGGATGACCAATGCGGATGAGCATTGACTAAGTATTTGAAATGTGGATGACCAGTGCGGATGAGCATTGACTAGTATGTGAAATGTGGATGACCAATGTGGACAAGCATTGATGAGTAAGACCAATGTGGATGATGTAGTGAACAAATACGGATGACAAATGCGGATGAAGTATGGGAAATGCGGATGAACAAACACAAATGCGGATAAACAAAAAGGGTAATGCGGATGAACACTTAAAATACTTTCTGACTTCTTGGTAAAAAGTGAAGTGTAGGCTTTGACTTGGGAGATTCCCGAGGGTTGTGAAGTTGACTTTTGAGGTCATAGATGTTATGATGGGCATGTTATGATGTATGATTGATGAATATGCATGATGGTATGTAAGATGTATGTTATGTATGTATGATGCCCTGTATGATGATGTTGTATGTGCATGTTAATGTTCCTGTTATGTATTTTTATTTTCTCGTGGCTTTACGTTGAATGCTAATGAATGAAATGAAAGTATTATGTAATGTAAAGTGGAAGATAATGAAAAGAGGAACATGATGAATGAATGCATGCATTAACGAATGAATGAATGTAAGTAAGGCTTACAAGCAAATGTATGGAGGTTCACACCCAATAAAGGGTGTTAGCTCAACTGTGTGCGGGTTAGCTACCCCAGAAGGATGCACACTAGGGTCCAATCTTAGTGATTGACCATATTTATGGGGTCCTTGTCGCTTGCCTTAGGTACTGGAGTAAGCTTCGTGCATAATGTTCGAGTTCTATGAAAGACCTCAGGCCCAGTAACCAGCTTCGTGCATAATGTTCGGGGTGTAGCATATGGCATTGATCCGGAATGAAAGAGAAAAGATAAGTGATGAATGTACTTTCCCTAGGTACTAGAGTCAGCTTCATGCACAATGTTCGAGGTCTATGAAAGACCTCAGGCCTAGTAACCAGCTTTGTGCACAATGTTCATGGTATTGTACATGTCATGGGATGTATTGAACGTATGAATAAAAGTATGAAAGTTATGTATGAAATGAATGATAATGATGTACGATGATTGAATGAAAGTTAATGAACGTATGATGAAGATAATAATGATATTATCTATGCGTACGTATGATGTGTGATCACATGTTAAAGTAAAGAACATTTTAATGAATGTAAAGTATGTTTTATGTTAAACTAGAACTCACTCAGCAACGTTGACTTTTTTATGCACTTTCCAGTTGGTAGGTGAGCATTGTTGAGGATGGCACGGGGCAGCTACTTGGCATTTGGATGGCATTCTTTTGTTAATGTTTTGCATTGTAATCCGAACAAATGAAATTGTGTAACGATGTTGTATTATTTTGCAAAAGCATTTATAATGAAAAATTTATTTTAATGCTCCACTGCGATGTTTTATGGAAGTTAAATGTAATTATATGATTTATGAGCGATGATTGGCCAGCTGTAAGCATCCCGGGAACGGGGCCTTACGCATAGAGTCTCTCATAAATACAAAGAGGTTAACTCTATCACCACCCCATTACACTTATTGCACATGGATTTATTTGGTCCAACAAGTATAATGAGCATTGGAATAAAATCATATTGCGTTATGATAGTTGATATTTTACAAGATTTACATGGGTATTGTTTTATAGAACTAAAGATGAAACTGCTGAAACTTTAATATCTTTTATTCTTAAAATTGAAATCAAAATGATCAAAAGGAAAAGATTATCAGGAGTGATCAAGGGACTGAGTTTAAGAATCAAGTTCTTGACTCATTCTATAACTCAAAAGGGATTACCAGACAATACAGTGCTCCTAGAACTCCTTAACAAAATGGTGTTGTTGAGAGAGGGACAAGACACTGATTGAGGCTGCTAGGACCATGTAAGCTGATTCAAAGCTGCCTGTAACATTTTGGGCAGAGGCAGTCAGCACTGCATGCTATGTGCAGAACAGGGTTCCCTTTGTTAAGCCATTGGTAAAGACCCCTTATGAACTATGGAACAAGAGGCCACCATTCATTGGCTTTCTAAGGTCCTTTGGCAGCAGGTGTAGCATACTTGACACAAAGGACAACTTGGCAAAATTTGCTGAGAAGTCGGATGATGTTATCTTTGTTGGATATTCCTCCACCTCTATTGCTTATAGAGTTTATAACATCAAAAATAAACAATTTGAGGACTCATCTAACATTGTTGTTAATGAGCACACTCCTTATGTTAGGGGGAATGGCCCTGATCATATTTTTAACTTAGAATTGTTTCCAAACTATTTTAAACCATCTTGTAAGAATGTTTCAGCTGGAACAGGTACTTAAAGTGATTTTGATGAAGACTAGCTATTTGAGTTACCCAAACCTCTTCCAAGTTCTCCAAGAGTCTCTAAACCCCAAGCTCCCATCATTGGTAGATCCGATAGCATGACAATTTTAGGAACCAGTGATGCTTCAACATGTTATCAGCAAAGTGAGTCTAATAACTCATCAGCGGATAACATACAACACCAAGTTCATGGAAGTAATATTCTGAAGGAAGAGGAAACTGTTAATACTACTTCTCAATCAACTGTTGCTGGTGATGTTTCTCTTTCATTCAATCAGTCCTCATTGAATGACATTGAAACAACAACTGGACCAAGTGTTCATGTTCCTGAGCAAAATATGTCCAACTTGGATCTATCTTTGCAACTGGAAGTGATTCTCAGATTAAGGATTCATAACACTCATCCAGCTGAAAACATCATTGAGAAGTCTTTGAAGGCGTGAGAAC
Source organism: Flaveria bidentis (assembly GCA_018326385.1). Taxonomy (NCBI): domain Eukaryota; kingdom Viridiplantae; phylum Streptophyta; class Magnoliopsida; order Asterales; family Asteraceae; genus Flaveria; species Flaveria bidentis. The sequence goes on along the minus strand of BJCM01266900.1, from coordinate 5,782 downwards.
AAAGGGACAAACTCATTATGGGAATGTCTGCTTGTATTCATGCTTCTTGTCTCAGATGGAACCCAAGAAAGTAGAAGAAGCCTTAAAGGATAGTAGTTGGGTTGAGTCAATGCAAGAAGAGTTGCTTCAATTCAAGAGACAAAAGGTTTTGAACCTTTGCCCGCTACCATCTGGTCAAGTACCTATAGGCACCAAATGGGTTTTCAGGAACAAGAGAGATGATAAAGGCTTGATCATCAAGAACAAAGCTAGACTAGTTGTTCAAGGATACACCCAAGAAGAAGGAATTGATTATACTGATGTCTTTACACCTGTTGCTAGACTTGAGGCAGTTAGAATCTTCCTTGCTTATGCTGCATCCAAGAACTTTAATGTCTACCAACTTGATGTCAAGTGTGCCTTTCTATATGGAAATATAGATAGGGAGACCTATGTGTGCCAACTTCAAGTATTTGAAGACCCACAACATCCCAACTATGTGTGCAAATTGGATAAAGTTTTTTATGGGCTGCACCAGGCACCTAGGTTGTGGTATGAGACTCTGTCTCAATTTCTCTTAAAGAATGGTTACACTAGAGGAACCATTGACAAGACTCTCTTTATCAAGAAGACTGAGAACAACATTTTGCTCGTTCAGGTCTATATTGATGATATCATATTTGGTTCTTCAAATGACCAAATGTGTAAAGATTTGAGAGCATCATGAAGAAGAAGTTTGAGATGAGTTCTATGGGGAAAATGGAATTTTTCCTTGGAATTCAAGTGAAGCAGATGAAGGAAGGATTCTTCATCAATCAATATAAGTATGTCTCTGATATCTTAGAAAGATTTGATATGAAAGATTGTAAGCCAGCCAAGAAACCCATACCCAGAAACCATGATCTGTGTCCTAACTCTGAGAGGGAGGATACTGATCAACATTAGTATAGGGCAATCATTGGTTCTCTGATGTGTCTCATAGCAAGTAGATCTAATATCATGTTTGCTACTTGCATTTGTGCAAGATATCAGGATGCTCCAAAGTGTCTCACCTAGTTGATGCCAAGAGAATTCTTAGATACCTCAAAGGAGCACTAAAGCTTGGTTTTTGGTATCTTAGAAACTCCAACTTCAATCTCTATGGCTACTCAAATAGTGACTATGGTGGTGTAACATCAACAAGAAATCCACATCAGGAGGATGTCAATTTCTTGGTGAAAGGATCATCTCATGGCAATGCAAAAAGCAATCCTGTGTCTCTACATATACTACTGAAGTTGAATACATTGTTGTTGTAAGTTGTTGTGCTCAGCTACTATGGATTCAAAACCATATGCTGGACAATGGATTCAACTTCATGAGCACTCTTATCCACATTGACAACAACAGTGCTATCTCCATCACTAAAAATCCTGTGAAGCACTCCAAGAATAAGCACATTGATATTAAGTACCATTTCATTAGAGATATTAATGTGAAAAACCTGATTAAACTAGTCAAAGTTGACTCAAATGAACAATATGCTGATTTGTTCACTAAAGCCTTTGATGAACAAAGATTTAAGTATCTCACTACAGCTCTTGGGGTGATAAACATTGACTAATATATCTCATTTGAAAAAACCTTTTAACATGTGTCTTGTTTTTTGTCAATTACAATCTAAGCCCTGTTACAAAAGTTTTTCTTCACATTTGACTAAGTGTGAGTATTTCCGAAGAGAAAATTACCCTCGGAAGAACTTTTCATCATCTTCCGAAGGCAATTCTCTCAATTCAAGTTTTATCTTCCGAAGAGTTTTTAGTCTCGGAAGCTTATCATCAATGCTTTCGAAGCTTGAAAACTTCTTCTTTTGGAAGACACTCTTATTCTCGGAAGTAAATTCATTTACTTTCAGAAATAAGTTTGGCTTCGGAAGAGAAAAACCTTCGAAAATACTTTTACCTTTGGAAGAAGACTTCTCTCTGTAACGGAAACCTTTGGGCCCCACACAGTAAAAAGTAAAGATTTTATTAATGATGTCGGAATCTTTTGAATGGTTTTACACCTTGCCGCCACTGTCACATCTTATCCCAAACCATCTTTTCACCTTATCCACCCAACACCGCCCTTTCACTCATTTAAATAATCCCAACTCATCATTTCCATCTTTTTACAACTTTTACAACCAAAATCAATTCCCACTTCAACCTTCTCCAACTTCAAACTTGTTTTTCTTTGTTCTTTCTCATAATGACACTAAACCCTCAGCAAAATCAAGTCGCACTTCTGGATTCATCAAGGGATGCTGACTTCTTTGAAATCATTTCATTTCTCACCCAATCTGCCTACTATACTGCCTTGAACATAAATCCCACTGTTTATCTTAGCCAAATGGAGAAGTTTTGGCCAACGGTCATATCAAAACCTTAAATCAAGTTAGGGTTATAAGGTCGAGCATTTGTGGCCGGGAGTTGGTCATCTCTGAACAAATCATTAGGGAGCATCTGGAGCTTCATGATGAAGGCGCTCCTACTAAATTTCCCAAGACCGACCTTGATAATACATATACCCTGATGGTTATGGTGGCAATGTTAGCAAGTCTACTGTCTATAAATTCAACTTCTCTTACAACTGGAAGTTCCTGCTACATGTTGTTCTTCATTGCTTATCAAACAAGTCTGGGGGATGGGATCAAATCCCATATGAACTAGGGTGCCTAGTTCATGGAATGGTGAAAAGCTTCCGCTTTAACTACTCAAGGTTTGTGCTGACAAATCTGATGGGGAACCTCCGGGGGGACATATTCTTCATGTATCCCAGGTTCCTTCGGTACATCATTAACTGTGAGTTGGACCAAAGTCAGCTTGTCTATGTAGCTGCTTTGACTGTCCCTCACATGAGGTCGACCATCTTCAAAGTTTTGAAGAGAGTGTCCACCAATTTCACTGGAAGATATATTGCACTCCTTCCAGGTATGATTGAGCCAATGGCTCCTGATGACATCCATGTTAACCCCACAGGTTATGAACCCACACCAGCAACTGCCCTTATATTGCCAAGTTTATCTTCTCCTCCCATCCATCTTACCTACTAAAAACATCCCAAACGAACCCTTGTTCAATCTCCTTTGATTGAACAAGTTCCCCCTGTTCTACCCAAAAAGGCAAGAGTGAAAACATGGGCTCCCAATCAGCCTGAGGTCTTACCTTCTTTCACTCTTGACCTTAATATGGGCATTAAGTCTCCTCAGTCTCAATCCCATGAGCCTAAAGCCCAAACCAAAAGCCCTCAGGATGAGTCTCTATACTCTCTTGAGCATCCAAAAAGGGACAGCCCCACCAAAGGCTCAATGCCATTAGACATTGATCAAAGTCCCAGGTTATTAGGAATAAATGTCATATCTTTCAATGATCTTTTAACCGGAACTAATGAAGAGTTCATGTCTCTTCACGTCAATAAAGTTGATCCTCAACACCCATTAAAGGATCAATTGAGCTCAAGGAGACCTCTGATTTCTAGCCACCATCATCATATCCAAATTGAGGTGAGTCCCACTGGAGTGGAGGGGACTCATGTAGATTCAACTGCCAGTACAACAGGTGCCTCAATAGGTCCTCGAGATAGTTGTAACTTTGATCAGACTGAATCTATGACAACCAAGCATTTTGATGACTCTGAAAGAGGCATCATTACGCATGGGAAACCAGGGAGCCAAGACACCACTTCTGGTAGTGAGGATGAACATATAAGGTATGTTACCTCATCTCCCCGTGATTCTTCTTATGAGGATGAGGGAAGCCTGAAACTCACCATTCAAGACCTACTCACTAAAGTCTCAAACCTTGAATTCAGGGTTAATTCTGTAGAATGTAGGTTCGCCACTCAGCAACTTGAGATTGAAAATCTCAGGGCTCAACTAGTTGAGAAACAGATTGAGGGGCTATTTGATTACACTGGCTGGGTAAGATCTGACTGAGTCAGAAGCTGACCTAGTTAGAAGTTCTGACTGGGTATGCATCTGACTGAAACTTGGTTGTTTGATTCAGTATCTGACTGGAACCACAACGATTCATTATTTAAGTAACAAAACCCACCGGAGTAATACCACCGGTCGGAACCATCACCGCAAGAGGGCGGCGGCCTGCGGGTCGGAGGGGGTGGCGGCCTGCGGGTCGCGAGGGGGCCGCGGCCTGTGGGTCAGCTGGTCAACACCTTTTTTTTTCAAGGTCTGGGTCAGCACTGGAGACCCAGTCAGCTGGGTTTGAAGCCGAAATCAAATGGGCTGACCTACTGACCCGCTGACCGAGTCAGCCTGGTCAGCCCGGTCAGCCCAAAAACAAACAACCCCTGATAGGTCTGCTAGGCATGTACCAATTCAGGTCTCCCTGACTTCTTCCTCTAGTTCATCTAGCTCTTAAGATGATGTTACCAAAAAGGAGAAGAATATTCAAAGACTAACTCCCATGGCATCCAAGAGCTCTGTTATCTCAAAGATCTCTTCAAGATATCCCTCCCAATCATCAGATGTCTTCCCCGAGCCTCCTCCAGTCACCCTCCAAGTGGACCCTAGGATGCTAAAAGATCTAAACAGATTTCTAACCTTGTTTCTCATAGGATCTTCTATGTGGCAACCAGGTTTGGATATCTCTATGGCTTAATTTGGAGCTGAAGAGCTTCAGATGTTGAATACACCCTCTACCACTTTTGAGGAAGTTGGTCAACCTTAGGTCTACATGGAACCTAAGATTAATTTCGAAGGGGAAATGGAAACTGATGGCCTAGCTGTTGATCCAGGATAATCACACATGAATCAAATCATGAAGATTATAAATCAAAATATGATAATCACAATCAAAACCCCTTTGATCTTCAATTAGATTGCTAATAATGTGTTTACAATTAATCCCTCAATCTATTGGTCATACAACCATTAACCAAATTCTAATTACAATTAACATATTTATAGTCTAGACAAATATTCACTAATTCCACTTAACCCCCTAGACTTAGGCTAATTAATAGAAATTACATATAAAGCATAGAAATGACTCAAACAAAGTAAAATATATTTTGTTCACAAAAAATATATTTATTACTATAAAACTCCTAGTCATCTAAAGCTTCAACGTCTCGTCTCGGTTCTTTATCTCGAATAAGTCAGGTTTGACTTTCACATTGACTTTGATCGTGACGTTGACTTTTGTTGACTTTGACTGTGTTGATAATATAGACTATCTTATACAGCTCCAACAATGCTCCCCCTTAGTCTATCATTATCAACGTCTTCAAACGAAATCAGCATCGAGAAGTCAACATTAGAAAGATCTCCAAATTGAAGTTTTCTAAATCTGATGAGAAAAATTATTCATCTTATAAGCTCCCCCTATTTATGTGCTCCCCCTTTTTGAATGCAACATTTGCAAAGATATTGGAACAGCTTTCCCAAATCTCTTATCTTGAGTGCTTTAGAAGATGTAGGAGGAGGATTCCGAGCTCAGTATCTTCTGCAAACTAGAGGAACAAGTTCTCTAATTAGGTATACTACTCAATGGATGATCGGCCATCAGCTATAGCAAATATCTGAAACACATTCACAAACACAATCTCGACATTTCTAATTAGATCATTTCATTTTAACAAAATAAACCCGTGTTTATTTGTGTTTGAAAACAAGCGAACCCGTGTTCGTTTGTACGCAATTTCTGTAAAATGAATGAAAAATGATAAAATTGTAACAGCATAATATGGAAGACCTAAAAGAAATTTTAAAATGAAAATTTATTATAATTTTATTTTATTATATACATTTATTATAACATTTTTT
>BJCM01266899.1:2481-12954 GCA_018326385.1 Flaveria bidentis | reverse complement strand
AATAACAAGCCAAACAAACACCAATAAATATTTATTTGTTGATGAGATCATACAAATAAATATTGACACCAATTTAGAAAATGGGTTTTTTAAAACGTTGCTTTTGTGATAGAACAACATTATATGGATAATTTGTTCATGAGAAATTATTTGCTTCATTATTTAAGTTGGTTAAATAATAACAAATAAAAGTGTGTTAATGTTATAAAATTAAAATAGGTTTTAATTTTATAAACTAAGGGTTTAAAGGAGTGCAATTTTATAAAAGTTTCAAAATGGGGCATTTTGAACCAAGATTATGCCGCCCCATGTGGGGGTTTGAGAAGTCTTTTAGTCTTGGGTTCTACAAGACTTTCTCCATTCTTGCAGTCTTCAATCAACACACCACTTTCTCACACACACACAAGCAAAGAACTCTCTCCACGGATTCAAGGCACAAACAAGCTGAAAATTTCGGATTTTGAAGGTGAATAGGTAGAGAGTTTTGGTGTTGTGCTCCCTAACTAGCTAGATGTTTGGAAGAGCTTGTGGATATACAAACTTGAGGCTTTCTCTCTTGGGGGTTGGACATTCAAGAACATCATCATCTTCATCTCATCCATCTACAACATCTTGTGCTTGAAAGGTTGTTTCATTGAACACCCTATGGTTGTTATTTTGCTTTTGATAGCATAATATTTCACACATATATATATGATCCATGTTCTTGGGTTTTGCTTATGGTTTAAAATGGTACAAATTTCATATTGGTAACCTCACTTTAAACCCTAATATCCGCTGCATTTTTATAGTTTAAATGGTTAAACTAACTTTGATTAACATGTTACAAAACCCAACAACTTAGTCAATTTTAGCCTATTTCTAGGCGCATGAGTACTATACAGGCGCATGAGGTTTTTGGCGCATGAGGACACTTAGGCAGATTTCCATACTAGGCGCATGAACCCTATTTGGGCGCATGAGCAGTCTATTTCACACTTAAACATACAATCATGCTCAAACTTATTCTAAGCTTAAATCACACATTCTAAGCCTTAGAAACATATCCATAACATCATCAAACATAAACATAGCCCAAAATCATACCCCACCCACAACATATACACATACATACGGGTACAATACTCAACTTTTATAAAACGTTCATACATGCATTTCTAGCCCCAAAGCAGTTAAAAACATGTAAAAGAGGGGTTCTAGAACTAACCTTTGCATCTCTTTGGGTAAGACTTCTTTAAACCTGTTTGCAAATTGAGTTCAAACACCTAAAACCCACCAAACACACACACCAACAACATATAACACGTATGAGCATATAACCGAGGCCTAAACCAGTTAAGAACACCTTAGAACCAAGAATTCTCACCTTGAATTCGATCTCTTCTGGTTCTTCTTCAAAACCCCGAGAGTTCTGCTCTTCTTTCCTCCTCCTCTCTCTCTCTAAAATCCGAATGATACGAATGTAGAGAGAGGAATGGGCGGCCATGCCACCTTTATCACTAACTTTTGAAGATTTTGTCCTTTTGACACCTTTAATCCCTCTACTTGGGCTTTATAACTTTTCTTTCTTATTCATTACTTTATTCTTTCTTTCCTTGTTTATAATTAACCGGGCGTTACAAGTCCACCCCCTTATATAGGTTTCGTCCTCGAAACCTATTATTCCTCAAACAGTCATGGGTAATGCTGTCTCATCTCCCCTTCAGTCTCCCATGTAGACTTAGATCCCTTTCTGTGCTTCCACTGTACATGCACAAGAGGAACCACTTTATTCCTTAACCTCTTCTCCTTACGATCAATGATCGCCACTGGTTGCTCCACATAATTGACCCGTTCGTCTACCACGGTATCTTCCAGTGGTACAACCATGTCTTCGTCTGACAAACATTCCCTCAGATGAGATATGTGGAATGTCAAATGAATTCCACTTAACTCATCTAGTAACTCTAGTTTATAGGCCACCTTTCCTACTCGAGCAATGATTCGGAAAGACCTTGTGTATCTTGGGTTCAACTTCCCTGCTTTCTGAACCGAATGATACCTTTCCAAGGTGAGACCTTAAACATAACTCTATCACCCACCTGGAACTCAATCGGTCTGCGTCGTTTATCAGCATACGACTTTTTGATTATCTTTAGCTGCCTTCATAAAGGCTTTGATCCTTTCCAGCTTCTCAGTCATAGCCTCGACCACCTCGACGCTCCCTAACTCTTAATGACCAATATCACCCCAACACACGGGTATTCTACATCTCCTCCCGTATATCATCTCATAAGGAGGCATACCAATACTGGCATGATAACTATTGTTATATGAGAACTCAACTAACGATAAGTGGTCATCCGAACTTCCTCCAACATCAATGACACATGCCCCGAGCATATCTTCCAGCGTTTGAATAGTCCTTTCTGACTGACCATCTGTCTGAGGATGATAAGCCGTGCTAATATGTAACCTCGTCCCCATTGCGTCGTGGAATTTCCTCCAAAATTTAGATGTAATCCGGGTGTCGTGATCAGACACAATAGACACCGGCACACCATGACGAGTTACGATTTCTTTAATGAATAGATCCGCCAACCTCTCGGATGAATATGTCTCATGAATTGGTAGGAAGTGAGCACTCTTCGTCAAACGATCAACTATCACCCATATGGCATCGTACCCTCGTGCGGTACGCGGTAGCTTCGTAATAAAGTCCATGGTGATGTGCTCCCACTTCCACTTCGGTATATCCAAAGGTTGGATCTTTCCATACGGCTTCTGGTACTCAGCCTTCACTTGTAAACAAGGCATTTACTCACATACTCCACCACATCACGCTTCATACCTGGCCACTAATAATCTTTCTTCATGTCTTGGTACATCTTCGTAGCACCGGGATAAATAAAGTATCGAGTCTTATGAGCTTCATCCATACCCTTCACGCGTAGATCCCCAAAACGAGGAATCCACATCCGCCCAAATCGGGTTCTAACACCGAGTGTGTTTTAACCCAAATCCGCAATCAGACCTCTCATTCTTTCAGAGTTAAGATGATTTTCTTTCGATGCCTCATCTTGAAACCCCTTGACTTGCTTCATTACATCCGAGGTCATAATCAACGGGTACGCCTTCACCTGAATCGGCTCGGGTCTTTCCTTTCGGCTAAGGGCGTCCGCCACCACGTTGGCTTTGCCCGGATGGTAATGGATCTCGCAATCGTAATCCTTTATGAGCTCCAACCATCTCCTCTGCCTCATGTTCAAATCTCTCTGCTCGAAGAAGTACTTCAAGCTCTTGGGGTCAGTGAATATGGTGCACTTCTTCCCGTATAGGTAGTGCCTCTATATCTTTAACGCAAAGACCACGGCTGCTAGCTCCAAATCATGAGTAGGATAATTAACCTCATGAACTTTCAACTGTCAGGATGTATAGGCTATAACCTTTCCTCTTTGCATTAACACACATCCCAACCCCGAGTAGGAAGCATCTGAATAAACCACCAAATCTTCATTTCCATCGGGCAACAACAAAATAGGAGCTTGAGTCAACCTCGACTTTAACTCCTTGAACGCCTTCTCCTGAGCTTGACCCCATACAAACTTTACATCCTTATGAGTCAACTTAGTCAACAGGGAAGCTATCTTAGAGAAGTCTTGAATGAATCTCTTGTAATAGCCCGCCAAACCCAAGAAACTACGAATCTCGGATGGCGTCTTCGGAGACTTCCATTGCATCGCTGCCTCCACCTTTTTTGGGTCTACCATAATCCCCTCAGGATTCACTACATGACCTAAGAATTGGACTTTGCGTAACCAAAACGCGCACTTAGAGAACTTGGCGTACAACTTCTCCTTTCTCAACATCTCCAAAACCTCCCGAATGTGATCGGCATGCTCTATCTCGCTCTTCGAATAAATCAGGATATCATCAATAAACATAATCACTGATTTATCTAACATCGACCGACACACTCGATTCATCAAATCCATAAAAGCAGCTGGCGTGTTGGTCAAACCGAAAGACATAACGAGAAACTCGTAGTTTCCATAACGCGTGTGAAAAGATGTTTTAGGAATATCCTGCTCCTTCACTTTCAACTGGTGGTAGCCAGATCCAAGGTCTATCCTTGAAATCCAACTGGCACCCTGAAGCTGATCAAATAGGTCATCATTTCTCGGTAACGGATACCGATTCTTCACTGTCAACTTGTTCAGCTCACGGTAGTCTATACATATTCTCATGCTACCGTCCTTCTTCTTTACATATAAGACCGGAGCACCCCAAGGAGAGATACTCGGTATGATGAACCCTTTATCAAGAAACTCCTGCAATTGCTCCATCAACTCCTTCATCTCATTCGGAGCCAACCGATACGGTGCCTAAGCTACAGGTTGGGCACCCGGTATCAGGTCGATCTGAAACTCGATCTCACGGTTAGGTGGCACTCCTAGTAAGTCTTGAGGAAACATGTCCGGAAAGTCACACACAACCGGTACATCAGTTGTGGTGTTGGCGTATCCACATCCTTCACGTAGGCCAAATAGGAACTACACCCACGCCTCATGCACTTTCCCGCCACCACCATCAAAATCACTTTCGGAATCATCGTGACTCGGTCATCGTGAACCGTCACTGAACTCCCGTCAGGCGCTGTCAATCGAATCATCTTCTTACGACACACAATATTCGCCTCGTAGTCCGCCAACCAATCCATTCCTAAGACTACATCAAACCCGCCCAAGGTCATCACAAATGGTCTAACAGGAAACTTGTGACTTTCTAGTTCTACGTCACAACCTTCTATCATCTCAGAAATCCTGGTAGACTTACCTATGGCAGTTTCTACATCGAAGGGCGTATCTATATTCTTACTACTAACATGCAATTTAACATAGAAAGCAGCAGAAATAAAACTTTTACTAGCACGAGAATCAAATAACACAGAGGCTAAATTTTGATTTACTAGAAACTTACCTGACACAACATCAGGGTCCATCCTAGCCTCCTCCTGCATCATCGTGAATGCTCTGGCACTCGCCCTTTGCCCTTTGCCTCCAGCCTTCTTCACTCCCGACCCTTCAGCCCTTGTCTTCTTACAGTCCCTGCTCATGTGGCCCTCCCCGCCACAGTTGAAACACCTCCCAGCCTTGCATTCCCTTGCAATATGACCAGGCTTCCCACACTTGAAGCACACGTTCAATCCCTATCTACACTCTCCGATGTGTTCCTTCCTACACTTACCACACCTTCTCAGCCCCGCACAGGATGTGACCACCCGTTGGTCATCCACCCGCGCACCTTTGTTGCTTGGAGTGGCCCCACCATGTCCAACCCGCTTCCCATTCCAGTTTCGGTCACCACCACCCTTCTTACCGACTTCAGCCACCACCACCTCTCGCTCATCATACAACCTTCTTGCTAAATCAACTGCCGACCTAAACTTGCTCGGTCAGGCAACGATCATATGCCTACGGATATCCGCTAGCAACCCTTGGATGTATCTCTTGATCTTTCATGACAGAGGTGTCATTTTATCCGGCACCAGCATGCCATCTCGTTAAACTTGGTGGTGTATTGCTGATGTGTCATCGTTCCTACCTCCAGCTGCAAGAACTCCCTCTCAACTTTGTCCATCTCATGGTGAGGACAGAACTCCTCAATCACCAGCCTCTTCAACTCCGACCATCTCATTCTCCTGATAGCCCGACTACCCTCAGCTTGGACAATATTGTCCCACCAACACAAAGCTGAGTCCACAAATTAATGGGCAACAAACTTCACCTTTTGGTCCTCTCGGCACTTGCTGATATTCAGAACAACTTCCATCTCTCTCACCCACCGGTGAGGAGTAGCAGAAGTGCCATTACCATCGAAGGTTGGGGGCTTGTATCTTTGAAATGCCCCATAGTTACATCCTCGTGCTGCCTACTGCACAAGCTCTTCTTACTCCTCTTCATCGTTAGAGGGAACCGTCTCAATTTCCGATTGCTCACGTCCTCCCGAGGACCTGTTCCTCTCCTTTCTCTCTCCTTCTCATACAACCTTAATCACTTCGGTCACCACAGATGGTAGGATTGTCTGCATGACCTGATGAATTTCTTCCACCACCACCTCCTTCACTGAGGCTCTCAGATTAGTACTCTCGTCTCCGCCCTCTGGATGAGGGGTATCGGGTTCTTCATGAACCCCCTTTTCGGCTCTAGGCCTTCCTCTTGTAGCCCGTGGTTTCGCACCACGTCCACCACGACCTCCACCACGTGAAGCTTTTGATGATCTACAACCGGCCATCCTCTAACACACTATAAGATTCAAACACCAACACGGTCATTCAAGGGAATAGCTCAGTTTATGTCAAGTATAGTAAGTCCTAATTAAAATGGCAAGTTGTGATTAGCCACTTACTTTACTCTTCCTACCCCAAGCATTACCTATCCTGACTACATCAGTATCTAAATCTACTTACAGCGCACAGAACAAATCACATATCATGCGCACGTAATGCCGGTTAACATTAAGAAAATACCCGATGGCACGCAGCTACTCGGACTGGCATCCCTTCCCTTTCCGTCCCATTCTTAGTTTAAGTTAAGGTTTATTTTGAAAATTTACCCGTTTCATTTAAACTTTGGTTCTGATACCAACTTGTAAGGCCCCGTTCACGGGACACTTACAGCTGGCCAATCATCACACATAAAACATATATTTACATTTAACTTAAAATAAACATTGCAGCGGAAACATTTAAAACGACATTTCATTTCATTATAAAAGCTTTTGCAAAATAATACATCGTTGAAAAATTACAAAATACATGTTGCATTACATCACAAAAGCATTATAAAAATGGATGCCATCCAAAAAGAGCCAAGTAGCCGCCCGTGCCATCCTCAGCAACCTTAACCTGCCAACTGGAAACACATAAAAGTCAGCGGTACTGAGTGAGTTCTAGCTTTAAAATAAAACATACTTTACTTTCGTTTAAAACCATCCTTTACAATCATACGCGATCATGCATTATACATACGCATAATATCATTATTATCTTCATTATTCGTTTGTTCCATCCGTTCATTCATCATTAAATCTTTACTTTCATTCAGACCAATGCCATGTGCTTCACCCCACCGTCATGCATAAAGCGGGCACTGGGCCTGAGGTCTTTCACAGACCCCGAACATTATGCATGAAGCTGTCTCCAGTACCTAGGGTAAGCGGCAAGGATCCCATACATATGGTTAATCACAAGGATTGAACCCTAGTGTGCATCCTTCCGGGGTAATTAACCCGCACACAGTTGAGCTAACACCCTTCATTGGGTGTGAATCTCAATACATTTGCTTAATCACATGGATCATGCCCCAGTGTGCATCCTTTTGGGGTAGTGCAGGATCGATATTGGTCATTTAACACTTTGTTTTCTCTCAAACTCACCTAGAACAACACTCGGGTAAAGACAGAATCAGTAAGAGTTGATCACAATATAGAAAGTAATTAAGAACACAAGAAGTAATTTTCAAGGTACTTTTATATATTGCTTCTCAACTCAATAATACAAGACTCTTACAAGCAGTGTGGAATGAGTTACAAAGAAAACCTATATATAATACTACCTACATCCGAATATACTTTGATACCAGCTGGGATCCTATAGCTAAAGTCTATACTACAAGATTATAGTTTAAGGTATCTCAGATAAAGTCTTATCTGAGATATGGTAGTCAGGACATGTCCCTGACATATCTTTTGTCACCAACTAAAGTTGGTAACTTGTACTATCATAAAAGGTGATCAGTGGAATAAAGTATAGTCAACTACATGGCTCTTTAGGAAGAAGCCATGCAGTATCAGCGGTCTACAGCGGAGTGTCAGAGACCATACTTGTGTCCACGGGTTCATAGCAGTGTTTTCCGAAGGTTAAATGGCTTCGGAAGAGTAAGTACTTCCGAAGCCACTTATACTTCGGAAGAGGCTGCTTCTTCCAAGGCTTGGAGATTTCTTCTTTTCATCATACTTCGGAAGTAGTCTTCAGGATTTTCTTCTTAGACTTGATCTTCGGAAGCATGCTCTTGACTTCGGAAGTAGAGTTCTGTCTTCGGAAGTTCATCTTTCACATTGTCTTCGAAAGAACTCTACAACCTTAGGAAGTTCCATGCTGAGCTTCGGAAGCCCTGGCATGTAGTACCAAAATTGTCTAAGTGAATTGGTTTTGGTTGCACCAGCTTTCTTCTTCATCCAACAAACTCCCCATAGGCTGATGCTACCAAAACTTTACTTGTCTCTACTTCTCAAAACTTTCAGCACCAAGGAGAGTAAATATTTGTCTGTCTCCTTGTTCTTCCCTGATGTGCTGCTGAGAAGTTTGTATAGATCCTTGGTAGATAGGAAGTCCAGTCTGTCACCTCGGATGGCATGTACCCTCTGTTGTTGCCCTCTGAAAAGAGTTAGTTGATGGGAACTGTAATCATATTCCCATCTAACTATAGGTTCCAATTCTGGACCCTCCACCATCTTTAGAAAGGCAGCGCCCTTGGTGGGAGATCTTTCCTTGTCTTCCTGTCTTCTCAACTTCAACTCTTCTTCAATCTTGGCTTTTGCAGTTAGCTCGGCTAGATGAAGACTGCTGAGATGATTTTCTGATGAGTGCAACAGTTTCAGAGTTGGAGGGGTTGGAGAATGGCTTCTCTGCTAATTCAACAATATCAAATCGGCTAGAGTGTAGCAGGGAGGTTGCATTAAGTTTGTTGACTTCGCCATTCTCCCTTTCCACAACAAAGTTGTGAGAAGTTTCATCGAACCTCCATTGGATTATTTTCTTTCTAGGCACAAGAGACTGACTGGGAATCTTTTCCTCTTTCTTGGTATCCACCAGAGTCACCAGTTTCCTTCTAAGTTTCTTCTCTTCATCATTTAATGAATCTGAGTTGAGACCTAGAAGTCTAGCAGCCTGGTCCAATGTTCCTCTAGGAAATCAAGGAATTTATCTCTTGTGAGGGAACATGAAGATCCATCAACATAGGTGATGTTGACAGAGTCTTCTTTACATGAGACTTCGCTCAGAGCAGTATAGTTGGCGAGCTTCATCTTGATTGCCTTGAACTCCTCGAGAGAGAGATGTTGAGAAGGCTGAGGGGATGGTTTGGATGGTAGTTGGGTAGGTTGAGGTTCAGAGGTTTTGGAGAGTGTTTTAGGTTGATGGATGGGAAGTTTAGGTGGTTGAGGTGAGTGAGTGGATGTGGGTAATGATGTCGGTTCAGGGGTGAAAGGCTCGGTTTTAATGGTGAAGGGTAAGGGTGAGGGTTCAGGTTATGGTTGGGTGGTTGTAGTGAAGGTCATCCCCTTTACCCTTCTGTACATCTCTTTCCTTTTTCCCAACCGGATGTCAGCCTTGATTTCACTAACAATCCGTTGGAGTGTCTTCTCAGACATGGGACCCACCTGCCTTCCAGAGAAGCCATGGGCCCGAAGTTAGTCTTTCATCCAGGCCTTTTCACTGAGCTTCCTGGTCGCAGTGACCCTAGCTTCTTCCTCCTCCTCCTCCTTCTTCTTCTCCTTTGTCTTTTCTCTTGCAACCTTTCTTCTTTCTTTCTCCATTTGATCCTGCTCTTTGTTGTAGAGCCAAAGGATCGTCTCATCATTGTGTGGAGAGATTTCTTGAAGATTAAAGCCTCTGGAGATTAGGAAATTTATCCTGTCTCTCCTTAGCTGCAATTCAGCTTCCTTCTGTTCTTCTTCTTCTTTATCCAAGGCCAACCTGGCTTCCTCTTCAAGTTTCAGCCGGGTTGCCTTCTCCAGATTCACCAACTCCTCTAGTGGTAGCAAGAGTGTTTCTTCATTGGCAGCTCCTAATTGGATAAGCTGGTCAATGATCTTTTCTCTCTTCTTGTTGTTGACAACCTCCTGATTGGCTGCAGCTACTTTTGAATCAATCTGGAGGATAACTTGAGATGGCTCAGACATAATGATGATAGGAGTAGAAGATGTTGAAGTTGAAGATTGGTTCTGTGGTTCCTCAGATGTTTGTCTCTGAACATTCTCCCCCTTTTTGGTAGCATCATATTGAGAGCTAGATGAGTTGGAGAAAGAAGTCAATGAGACCTAAACAGGTACATGCCTAACAGACCTCTCTATCTGTTTCTCAGCTAGTTTGGCCTTGAAATTGTCAATCTCAAGTTGCTGAGTGGCGGGCCTTTCTTCTAAAGTCTTAACCATTCAAGGTTTGAGACTTTAGATAGAAGGTCTTGTATGAGGAGTTGCATGCTTCCCTCATCTTCTTTTGAAGAATCACGGGGAGATGAGGTAACATACCTAGTATGTTCAGCCTCACCACCAGATGTGGTTTCTTGGAACCCTGTTTTCCCGTGCTCAATGATGTCTCTTTCAGAGTCATCAAAAGGCTTGGTTGCCGCAGATTCAGTCTGTGATATGTTACCACTGTCCATAAGGTCCATTGAGGCACCTTCTGTAGTGGCAGCTGAATCTGCATGAGTC